>JAVLVB010001269.1:446973-459267 GCA_032876305.1 Orestias chungarensis
GATATAAGCCATCAGGTCTGACGCACGGGCAGAGCAGTGTCTGAGGTTGCAGCTGTAATAGGATCTTCTTCCTGTGTTCTCTGAGAAATCCTCATCCTCTTCTGCTTTACATACACTCTCACTCGCACACACACACCTTTTATAAAAATATCCAAGGACAATCCTCACTATTAATAGAAGTGTTGTCAACTGGCTGTGGAGAAATGGGACCTTCTGTTCGGCTAACTATTTTTGCAGCTCTTTCTACTTGTGACCTCTCACACTGTCAATTACATCTTACTAGAACAATAAAGCCGGCTTCTTCCATTAAGATTTCACCATAATGCTGCCAAACCGTCAACACAAGCTGTTCTTGTGGATATATAGTATATAAAATAATGGGATTTCCTGTTCACATTCCTTGTAATGCGAGGATGCTGCGCTATTGTTCTCTGGCCGTTATCAGAACACACAGATTGTTCTGCAGCAGCCTTGATGGACTCGGTTTCAGGTTGGCAACTTGGCTGATCTTTCAACACGAGGCTCCTCTGGTTCCAGCTCTGTGGTGTGGTAATCAAACTCCAAACATGCTGCAGTTGATTTATACGCCTTGAGGTTGCCATTGAAGCATCCGGGCCTCAGCTCTCCCCTGGGCCTGAATGCAGAAATAAACTTCAAGTCATCACCGGAATTACTTCTAATGAGGGGAACTGTTTTTGAGAGAGCGCACACACCGAATGCGCAAAGCTATTTAGGAATCACTCAGGAAGGTCACACCATACTGTTGCAGACAGGTTTGGGAGAATGGTATTAAGCAGTTTATGTAAAAGCACAAAGTTAAAGACTGTGTGGTGCAACTATAGAGGGCGGTCGGACAAAAAATAAGCGGCTGAAACAATTTTCCAGTTGTTCCTTTTTGGATGCAAGTTAGAATATGCAGTGTAGTGCAGCTGTCTGTTGCATAAAGTTAGAAAACAGAGAACTCTGTTTAGCAACATGTCTCTTTCAAACAACTATGGAAAAAAAGTTAAATTTGTGCAATGTCTGGTTTTGAAACTCCACACAAGAGCGTATCTGCTTCACACAGCGTCTCATCCGACAAATTGTGTCCTCCGGTGCTGACAGCGGCCCTATTTGCCACAAACACACAGCTAGACCGCTTCAGCTACAAATCATTACAAGTCTTTTCACATCAACGAGCTGACAAGATCGCAGGTCATGCGTTCAAGGTCATGTTGGTTTATAACGAAGTCCTGAGGTGGATTACCGGCTTACTTTTGAAGGCATCATTTCATGCCCCGTTCATTCTATATCAGGTGTAATTAAAAAGTTAGGGTTAGGGTTGATTCTGTGAGATGGGGTGCAAGGATGTCAAAGCCCAGATGTTTGGACTCAGACTCAAATGAATCAGGAGAAAAGACATCCTTAAAATTAGCAGGAAAACTTTGTCAGGCCAGTTTCTCAAGTTCTCTGTTCTTGCCAGAGGTTTAGATTGTTCCATATAGCTTATCTGCGTTTTATTGATCCGAAATGCACTACAGTCATAACCATTATTTAAACTCTAAATTAAAATATATGATCTACAAAAGCCAAAACACTCAGTTAGTCAAAGCAACAAAAGTCTGCCCAAGAATATGTGGATGTTTTTATTGCATCATCTTTTCAGATGGGTTTTAAGTTTTATCAATAATTCTCCACATGTTAACTTCTTATTTAAAGGAATTTACCTGCACCAGTGTGAGCAAAGATTTATGCAACTTGCAGATGTTTTATTCTATTGAGTATGACAACTAGATATTATACAAATCTGATATGAAATAGGTAATTTTATTACAGGAATAGTTTTTTTTTCTTTTAAAAACTAAAATGATTTCAGAATTACAAATTTCAGTGTCTTTCAATGCTTAAAACTGTCACCACTTGTTTGTGTTTGGTTTGGGTTTGATTTCTTTTAATTCTTGTCACTTCTTTTTTTGTATTTCTTTCCAGGGTTTCTTTGTAATCTTTACATCTTTAATTTCATAAACAATTGATTACATTCATTTTCTTTGCCTGCCTCCTGCATTTCTTTGGATCAAGTGGAACAAATAACTGAACAAAAAAAAGAATTAAAGTTAACGGAAAAAATCTTTTAATTTCCAAAAAAGCATTTTTAGGTTGGATAATTAGAAATATGAGTAAAGCTCTTTATAAGAACTAGACCGGATAGAGATTTTGAAGAGAGAAACTCAATATTTTATAATATAATAAGGACGCATCATGTTTGTACTAAAGACAGATTTTCTTTTGTACAATTTCAGATCTGAGACGACCTTCTCATGGTCTTCTTTATGAAAAAGGAGAAAAACAGAGCGATTGGTTGATCTACATCCCTACCATCATTGTAAAGGCTCACATTCAGTCAGATTGTGTGAGTTTAGGTGTACAACAATTTTCAAGATTTGCTTTATAGTATTTTTATTTTAAATCTTATTAAAGCCACTGTAGCACAATAACACAGTTAAAAAAGCAGATTGAAAATCTTAAAAAACATATGTTGAAGTTTGGGACTTTGGGACAGTTTAAGGATAAAGAGTTATTTATAACCACTGTTTCTTCCTCTTTCCACTGTTTTCATATGGTCACATCTTCATGGCATTTAAAGATTTCAAACACTGTATATAGTAAGTATCTCACATCTGTGGACATCCCTGTTCTGATGTATGAACCTTGATGTGTGCGGGAAAACGGTCATTCAGGTCCTAAACATGCCTGTTCTTGTGTGTGCTATCATCTGTGTACACCAGGAATAGGGTTTGGGTTGGAAAAACACTTACAGCTTAACAACGTTCCTACAAAGCACCTGTCCCTGGCCCACACGGACACATGCGAATGCGCGCCATTTTGCACGCCATCCACACTTGGCGTGCACACATTCGTCCGATGCATGGCATGCACCGTCTGACTGCTTCTGTGTTTGTCTCACTCTCTCTTGAACACACCGTGACATGCTCGGAAATGTTTACACTTGTGTCTGCAAGGTCACATTGATTTATCCTCTCACATGGCTGCCGTTAGCTGTCATCTGATTACGGCATGCATCCACTCTGACAACTGCTTCTGTCAAATGTTGCTCGAAGCTTATTCGGAGGTTTGGATATTCTCTTCAAAAAAGTCACAGAAATGTAGTTTAATCGATGTGATTTTTCACAGGATTCGGAGTCCAGCTAGGCAGGTCCACTGACAGATGACCCTGAACATGGCTGTGCTCTCTTGCCTTCTTTTGGCTGCTTTCTTCCATGTTGTTTAAAAAAAAACATTTATCACCCTGTCATCGCTTCTTCTTCTCCAACCTCTGCTGCCTACAGCTCGCTCATACTCAGCTCCGTATATGGAGGGGCCATCCAGCAGGGGAGCCACAGGGTTAAATATACTCTGAGAATGCCAAACTAAACCACCAAAGGGTGTTACACTGAGGCCCAGAGGGCCACATATCCAGTGTGTTTGTTTACCATTCCATTAACATAAGGATTTTTTTTTTTTTTGGCTTGAGCAGCGACGGTACTGCAAAGGCCTTTTGTAATTTCAATGTTTCGTATTCTTCTCGTCTTTTTGGACGCCTAACCTCATAAAAAATCGATGAAAAAATTAGCAAATTTGCAGACACATCAGTTGGGCATGAAAATCATGCATTTAAACGTTTCTGAAATGTCTACAACAAACTTAGACTGAAATTGTGATTTTGACTGATTTTCAGCTCATTTTTACACTTTTTTACCCTCTTTAATGTGATCAAACTCCTCTTTATAAGGCGTAGGGTATATAAAGCTATCAAACTTAATGTAATAAAAATAAAACATTGAATGAATCCTTCAAAGAATTCACAGAGCCACAAAGTCTGCTTTTATTTATACTCATCAGGTCTATAAAAAAAACTCAATAGTCAAATGCTGGCATCACCCAAGCCTTTTACTTTGAAATGTCCATATTTGACACCCTTTACTTAATCACTATCAATGTGTGTTGAGTGACGGACAAGTTGGTGGGATGTGGTGTCCAGTACTGATGGATTCTTTTAAAAATATGTTTTAGCTGTGACAGTGTGGCCGAGTCTGAGATCAGACCCTGGCTATGCCAGCATTAACATGATGGACATTAATCCAGCAAATAAAAAAAATTATGTGAAAATATTTATTGGGTATGGCTTAATTCCTACAGAGCAGCCCTAGAATCAACCCTAAGCCATGCTTTTACTTAGAAATATGAAATTTGTTACACATACTTACAGCCGTTGTCGAACCGCATAGGAAGTTAGCCAAGCGATGTTTTGATACAACTTTTTCACTTCTGATACGGTACCGATATTGACCTTATACGATACTGGCATGAATTATTAAGACTTTCATATTACTTTTGTGGTTTAAAATGTTATAAATGGCTTGAATAAGAGACATTACACTAATAGAGCACAGCAGTTACAACAATACAAAATTATCAAACATTTTTGTAGTGATCACTTTGATGTTGGATACAAGCTTCTGGAAGAGACTACTTGAGACGGGTTTGTGCACACCTACCAGTTTATGTTGAATCCTACTCTGAACACAGACTGCTGGACTGTGTTGCCCAGACAAAGGGTCAACATTTAATATATTTCCATTTACATAAAGCTAAATTGAAATGATTAATTCAGGATTCAGTTTTATTACAAAAAATGATCTTTGTCAACTTTTAAAAAGCTCACATGGACAACATCAAAAAAGTCTATCCGATGAATTTAAGATCCACACAAAATTGCTTCCTCGTAGAGTTTGGTAAATTGATAACCTGAGGCAAGAGAGGCCATTTTGATGAGGTGAAACCACCGTCACCCACTCTCCCTGGATAAAAGACGATCTTCATGTCATGAACCTACAAAAAATATAACATTCCCTTGGAGTTTCAGGGACAGAAACGTCTGGTTACCTTTTGTCGACCACTTCTCTTAGTCTCGGTTTAACGCATTGCATATAAACAACTTTTTGTCTGCCCATGGTTAATTTAATATTGATATATGTTGCTGTAGTTCCTGTAGTAGTACATGCATGAGTATATGTTTTATTTAGTTTTTTATACTTTGTAATTTTTATATATCTGTAAGTTTAATTACTCATATGTAAAAAAATGTTGAATAACTGATGACACCACTTCAGCCCAGCCAAATGTGGACAAAGGGACAGTTTTCTATGGTAAATAACCCTCCATACAATATAGTTATAATGATAGATAATATTTTCAATTGAAAAAAAAAAAGGAGGACTATAACAAATAGGCCCCTCCTTCAGCTTTCACCAAGAACCATGTCCGACTTCACATAATATCAATGATCATTGATTCCTTAGCATACATAAAAATAAACAAGAAATGGTTTTTCACATGTTCATCTTTAAGTTCCGACTTGTTGCGTTTTTACACCCCTTACTATCCAGCTCACTATGGGGTGGAGTACAAAAATATCTGAATCCCTTTCCAGGCTTTTTGGTTGTAAACGAATTACATATTTATCTGACTTGGCAGGCTTAGCCAAGTAGTTATTTTTCTTGTCTTTCTCCTTTTAAAAAGGGTTATATTTATAACATGTGGAAACCAAAAGTCATGAAATACTAATTGGACACTAAGTCTGAGTGAATGAATAAAACATTCCATCAAACTAAAGATTTATGGTTTAGTGATAACATGCATGTTTGTCTTATTCAATAGGATTTATGTCAAAGTCCATGTCCCTGAAGCAAGAAATGGTCATTTACGATCTTTTTTTTTTTTTTTTTTCGACCGGAGAGGATCCAGACATCTCCCTAAGATCTGGTGACATAACAAGGCAACACGAGAGCCTGGAGTGTGTCCTCGGTTTATATTGTCAGAGACAAACTTACTTCAGACTCTGTCTGGTCTTAGTTTCAGGGCATGTTATGGGAAAAGTGATGAGGAGGCTGCACAAAATGAGAGCTGTTGAAGATTGATGAAACAAGTAATAATAAGGAATAAGATTGTCAGGGATGAGAGGAGACTGCATCAGTGCAGAGAAAATGCACAGGTTGGTCAGTTTTGAATTTATAGACCTAAACTAATTGCGGCCCTAAGGTTTGTACGTTGGCCCTAAGGTTCAAAGTACATCTACCAATATTAAAACACAACAACATTAACTAAGCACAATTACAACTAACAAAAATGAAACAACATTAACAAAATGGAAGGGGTAAGTCCCAGTGGGGGAAACCTGAAAAATCGCTGATTGGACAAAACCACTGTTGGCCTTTGACCCGGAAGTTATGAATTTAGCTCTTCCAATGTTAGCATATGCGTGAACACAGTCACAGCGTATTGCCCAAGTTGGATATTGGATATTCAAGTTCCGGGATTTTAGCGGCTTTTCATCATCATTATCAATTATATATACGCAAAGCTAACGTAGGGTGCGCACATCAGTTATCTGTCCGGCATTCTTACATCTCTTCAATAGTGTGTCTATGAGTTTAGAGTGAGTGGGTTCAATATGAGTGGCAGCAAACAAAAAGATCTTACTTTTTGTAGAACCACTATTGTAAAATAGAAATACTCACATCATTAGGCTGAGGTTGGTTGGAAGGGCACAGACAGGCTCTCTTCAGCTTTTCAAGAAGTAGCTGTAGTCCTGTCCTTTTCTGGCTAAAAAAATAAAACAAAAACAGCCTTATATAATATATATCATCCCACATAGGGATAAGTATTTCAGCACTCCCTATTATTGGTTATATGATATTTAACATCTACGAAAGCTAATAGCCTTGTAATGATACACTTAGTCTGTTGAGGTGAGCCAGGAAGCTGAAGATGGAGGGAATAACACCATCTCTGAGTCGGACAATCAGTCCTGCCCTGTCAAAATCCTTCGCCTGGAAATGCTCGCTGCAAATGAAGGATGACTGGCTTACAGTGAATCCGTCCCTCCTCAATGTTACTCCCCCTTCTTCCTAAAAATGTTATCTTTGGGAAACCTTCGAAATAAAACTCTGAGATTAGAGTACAATTTGCCTGTCAGTATTATATCAGCAATATTGGCATTATTTCTAGAATAGCATCTTTACGTCACTTTTAGTCTATGCTTGTATTGTGAAATATATCTTTAGCCTCGCAGAATAAATAAAAGTCTAAGGCAGTCACATAAAACTTAGCCTAATCGTAGGATTTATAAAGTTTTACAGCCGAGTGAGCACCGACACTAAACACGGCGTAACTTAACGTTTGCTGGCTACATTTTCGAGGGCAGACCTAACTACAGAACAATATTATTCTATTAACAAAATTCAAACAGTAATAATGTTGAATCTCACTTGTGAAAGGTGATCCCACGACTCCTGGTCCAGGGGCATCTTTAAAACTGTTCTGTCTGCTGCATTGTTTGTGTCTGCGGTAGGAGGACCAGTCCAAGATAGTGGCCGTATATCCCGTGGCCCAACGGTCAATGTGGTGTCTATTCTTTATAATGTCTATGGGTTTGCAAAAATCTGAGTTACTGAATTGGATCAGCCCCGAGCCAGAAGCCCTTAAAATCCCGGAACTTGAATATCCAATATCCAACTTGGGCGAACGCTGTGACTATCTTCCCACATCTGTTAACATTAAAAGAGCTGAATCCATAATCTCCGGGAAAAAGGCCAAAAGTAGTTTCGTCCAATCAGCAATTCATCTGGTTTCCCCCACTGGGACCTACCTGTTCCGTTTTTGTTAATGAGGTTTCGTTTTCGTTATTTGTAATTGTGCTTAGTTAGTGTTGTTGCTTTTTTTGCACTGCAGGGCCACCATAGGTTTGTGTTTGCTGCACTTCTGATGGACGTGTGTGATGAAGCGATCAAAAGTGTTTATGATCAAGTAAGTTCACCACTAAGAGATCCCTAGTGTTTAAGACATGACTAAGAAAACCAGAACACTTCCAGCTGGCTGATTTTTACTAAAAATTGGGTATAAAAACCCGAAGTACCTGGGAAACTATTAGGCAGTCAGAAAAATAGGCTTTACACCAAAATAAGTACTGCGTTAGTGTTTATATATATGAAGGTTGAAGCACAGAGAAAATTTTTATTGTCAATCAAAATTAAATATTCACTTTTAAGAATTTTCTTCATTGGTGCAACATGGTTGTTTGCAGGGTCATACTTTGGGGCCTTTTTAAAAGCTGGCTCTCAAAAGACAAGTTAATGCATAAAGTCAAACAGACAAGTTTAATAATTAACTTAAAGACACATTTTTAAGAGAGGTTTGCAGAAACCAAACAAACCCTCGCTTTTTGACCTGAGCGACCCTTTTCTGATTCTTAGAAAGGAGACGAAAATACTTGGGAAGAAAGACAGTCAACAAATGCTTCTCTAATTCATAAAAAGTTTTCAGATGATAGATAGATGTGGATTTGTGCCACTACGACAGTACAAGCATATCTGCACCTTGATGTAACCTTCAAGCGTCAGAGAAACGTCTGCAGTGTTGCTCCCCTGCATAGTGTCACATTCTCAAAGCTTCCCGAAAGAACACAGAAGTTCTGCTGTTGTGTCATAGCTGCCTGCCTACATGCCCACCGCACTATTTATACCAGAAGAGCACAACTGCTGCTATAGGTACAGTTACAGTGAGCCACTTTATGCTGCAGCTGCCCGGCTAATTATACTGTACAATGCCTACACTATATGCTCGCACAAATGCACCAATGCTCATTTTGCTGCTGCTGTTGAACCTCATCATTTTCCCTCCAGCTGTTTCCTCCATTGATCATCTTTATGGTACCATCCCACAGCAGCCCAATTAATTAAGTATTATCATAAAACATGAGTTTATGTTTCTTGTAATTATCTACGACATTGTGATGTTATAGTTCCATTTTTAAGGGAACAAAATATATATTGACAGCGGAATATTATCCCACTCCCCTCTGTCTGTGAGAATTTTCCTTTTTTTAAATTTTATTTCCTTGATAAATTGATCACATTGGCAAAACATGATCATAGCACAGTTGATAACAAAAAAACAACCATATATATAATAACAAATGAGCAGAATTTATGGCCTGCTGTAAAAGCTTTCTAAATCTTTTGTTGTACTGATGTGTCAAAACCCTAAAACCTAATTTCTTTAATTATTATAGTATGTCACACTGAAAACCCGGAAGAAAGGCAATCTTTCAATATTCTTGACATGGACTAGCAGGCACACCTTGAAAGGCCTGAAAGAAGTCAGTCATGTTAACCCAATTACTATTTAATAGAAGGACTTATTGGCTCGTTAATTCTACGTAAAGGTTGCCCTCCTTTTTACTCTTTCTAAGCAAACATTCCTTACTTTGTTTCAGGAACTGCCATCTGCTCGTATGCTGTTTCCAGTGGGTGTCTGTGAGCAAAGGGGTGTGTGTGTGGGGTGGGGTGGGGGTATGGCATTATCGCTGCGTTGGTTTATTAGCATTAGAGGACAGCCCTTAGAATGAGCAGCAGCAACCTGATCTCTGCTGTGGATTGAGCGAAATGTCAGCGAGCCACCTTCATTTGTGCTGTCCAGTGACTGGGGCCTGAGACGGAACAATGGCTCAGACTGTGAGGCGGGTTTAATGTGATCATTAAAGTTAAGGTATTGAACAGATTGGACTATTTATTGTTTAGCTGGTGATTACCTAGTGTAGATGTGCGGCTTGTAGCATTGGCCATTTACTTAATTCTCTGCCTTTAAGTTCACAAAATCCTCATTGAACAGTATTTATCTCCAACGCCGTCCATCTCCCCTTATCATCTCGGCTGTCTAGTTTTTTTGGTAACAGCTTTACCCCATTTTTTCCAACTGCTTTGTAAAGTAAATGATAAAAATAAAAGTTTTTTTCCCCCAGGATCTTCAGATGTGACTTTAGCATCAGCGAGGAGTGCAGGAGCTTCTCGATGATCTAGTCGCCCAAGAGTTTCAGTCATAAACTTCTATTATTATTATTATTATTATCTTTTTCGATTTTATGTGATAGGCAAAACACAAGGTAGCTGCTCATTATGGGTTTGTCTCCTCCAGTGTGACATATCTAGACATGCAATTTTGTCTAGTTTTTACACGACTGAGGACATCTTTCCTAGACTTTGACTGGGCCGTTCTGACGGGAGCTACACTTTGACTACTTCACTCTAGTTTACAGGTCTTCATTCTAGATTGCCTTTTCTTCAGCAGCAGCCATCATCCCATCCACGCTGATCTGCTCTTCTATCCCATATATCCTCACACTGTCTCCATTTTTTTTTTCTTTTTTTGAGGAGATTAATTGTTTTGGGTGTTTAATTTAGAATCAGAATTCTTTATTTGTCATTGCTCTACATGGGTGCAACAAAATTTCCAAAAACAAAACAAAAACAAAACAGTGCAGGCAAGCAGGCAAGTAGTGCAAATTAAGAGAATAAATATAAACATTTTAAATGTTATAAAAAGTTATTAAAAAATTGACTGTTCAGGTGAAGAAAAATAAAATATAAATACAAGAATATTAACATGTTGTACCAGTATTGCACATGAGTATCGAGAAAATATTTGTTACAGTGAACATGAGGCGTTGTTTTTGTCCTTATTGCCCTGAAAAGCCTCCCAGAGGGGAGCAGTTGAAAAAGATGACCGGGGTGTGAGTCTCTGATAATGTTGCGGGCTCTCCTGAGGGAGCAGGTGGTGGAGTAAATCTCCTCCAGAGAGGGGAGAGGGCAGCCGGTCAGTCTCTGGGCGGTGTTGGTGACGCGTTGGAACTGCATCCTCTCTGCTGCAGTGCAGCAGAGAGGATGAAGAACCACAGCGAGATGCCACAGCACAGCACCGACTCCACAGCGGTAGAAGGACAGCAGCAGCTCTGGTCTTAGGTTGTTCTTCCTGAGAATCCTCGGGAAGTACAGTCTCTGCTGCGCCTTCTTCAGGATCCCTGTAGAGTTAGTGGTCCACGTTAGATCCTTGCTGATGCAGGTGCCCAGGAACCTGTAGGCGGGCACGATCTCCACCCTGTCCCCGTTGATGGTGATGGGCTGTGTGTCTTCCGAAAGTCGACGATGAGCTCCTTTGACTTGGAGTTGTTCTGGGTCAGGTTATTATCCATGCACCATGCAGACAGACGCTCCACCTCCCCCCTGTATGCTGTCTCATCCCCTCCTGAGATGAGCCCCACCACCGTGGTGTCGTCTGCAAACTGGATGATGGTGTTGCTCGGGTGGGTGGGGGTGCAGTCATGAGTGTAAAGGGTGTAGTGCAAGGGGCTGAGCACACAGCCCTGTGGAGAGCCCGTGCTGGTCCTCAGTGGAGAGGACAGGTGGAGCAGTCTGTCAAGAAGTCCATAATCCAAATGCAGGTGCTGTAGGGGAGACCCCAGGTGTCCCAGTTTGCTCACCAGCCGGCTTGGGAGGATGGTGTTGAACGCCGAGCTGAAGTCCAGGAAGAGAAGCCTTGCGTAGCTCCCTCGCTGCTCCACGTGGGTCAGCGATGGCGTCCTCCATAGACCGGTTGGCCCTGTAGGCAAACTGGTGGGGGTTGAGTGTTGTGGGCAGGTGTGAAGTGATGTGTCCCCGTACCAGTTTCTTGAACCACTTCATGATGATGGGTGTGAGTGCTACTGGCCGGTAGTCATTCCGCCTGATGATATTAGTCCGTTTAGGCAGAGGGACGATGGTGGAGGACTTCAGGCAGTGTGGGATGGAGCACTGGGAGAGGGACTGGTTAAAGATGGTGGTGAAAATCCCCGCCAGCTGGTCTGCGCAGTCCCTCAGCACCCTCCCAGTCAACCCGTCACCATCTCTTCCTCTTCTGGATTTTACAGAACACATGAAGGAGCAGGTTACTGTTGCCACCAGGATAACCCCATGCCCCAGTCGTCTCCCATTCCGTCGTTCTGGCCTTCCTCCCCCACCACAAGCCCCACACCATGATCCTGCCCGCCCCACACCCCCATCCCGTCGTCCTGCAACTCCTGTTTTGGAACTGCTGTCATATGAATGATGTGCATCATGTCTAGGCATTAGTACTGCGTGTACCCATGGCTCATTCCACGATAAGCCGGGGCCCGATGTGGAAGTACCTTCCTTCATCCCTGTAGTAATACGTAACAGAAAACGATTAGTCAACTATCAAAACAGTCCAAAACAGTGTATACGCATCTCAAATCTTGTGTTCACTACTCGTCAGCCACAGTCAACAAACAACAGTAACACGCTGAAACTCGATGTACTAAAGGTCAGATCTTTGGCAGGGAAAACCTTTCTGATTAATGATTTGATTTCATCTCATAACCTTGATTTTATGTTTTTAACCAAGACATGGCTTGATAAAAACACA
>JAVLVB010001269.1:459367-489963 GCA_032876305.1 Orestias chungarensis
TGCCATATTCAGGGACAATATACCCATCCATAAATTAGCATTTGGGGCTTTTTCATCATTTGAGTATGTATCATTCAAAATGGATACCAAACAATCTTCCATTCTTTATATTACCATCGACAAACCTCCAAGGAACTGTTTTATTGATGATTTTACTGAACTGCTTTCAATTGTATGCACTAATTTTGACTGTTTGGTCATAAGAGGGGACCTGAATGTGCACGTGGATGCAGCCCACGTTCCCAAGGGGTCGATCCTGGGACCCCTTTTATTCAATCTGTACAGGCTTCCACTGGGCCAGCTAATACGCAGCCATGATGTGTCCTACTACACCTATATAGATGACACTCAGATCTACGTGTCTCTAAACCAGACCTAGCAAGACTTATCCATGCTTTTATCTCTAGCAGGTCAGACTACTGTAACGGCCTGCTCACTGGGCTTTCTAAACGGGCCTTAAGACAGCTTCAGAACATCCAGAAATCTGCTGCTCGAGTTCTGACCAAAACCAGGAAATATGACCATATCAGTCCAGTGCTAAAGTCTCTGCACTGGCTTCACGTCAATTTTATTTCTTTTAAATTTAAAGTTAATTTTGTTGTTTCGTTTTCTGGTCTTTTTTCTTATATAATGCACTTTGAATTGTCTTGTACACGAAAATGTGCTATACAAATAAACTTGGCTTGCCTGTCGGGTCCAGCAGCTTTGCGCGGGTTCACTGCTCTCAAGACTCTCCTCACCTCCTGTGTCACCACAGTGAAGGTCTAGTTGTCGAGGGGTGTAGGCTGCAGTGTTGGCCCCGCTGGTGGTTCAACCTCGAACCGTTCGAAGAAGTAGTTAAGCTACTCCGCCAGTGAGCCGTCCCCAGGGATCACAGTGGTGTTGCTGGATCTGTGGTTAGTTAGGTGCTGGAGTCCCTGCCACACATGTCTGCTGTTGTTGCTGCTGAAGTCAGCCTCGATCCTCTGCCTCTCCCTACTGCCTCTCTTCAGCGCAGTACGAGCACAGCTGTAACGCTCCCTGTCCCCAGACCTGAAGGCGCTGTTTCTGTCCCTCAGCAGTGCCTTGACATCCTTGTTCATCCAAGGTTTCTGGTTAGGTAACACCTGGACACACTTCTCCACTGTGACAGTGGTGACACAGTGGTGGATGTAGCCAAGCACCGCAGAGGTAATCACCTCCAGGTCCCGGTCTAAGTCTGTGCTTTCAAAGCAGTCCTGCAGCTGCAGAGAGGCACTGTTGGGCCAAGTGGTCACAGTCCGGGTTATGGGGGGTGAGCGCTTCCTCAGCAGCGTATAAGTCGGAATCAGGAGCAGGGACATGTGGTCGGAGGCTCCCAGGTGGGGCAGCTGGATGGCCATGTAACCATGCTTAATGTTCGAGTAGGCCTTGTCCAGAGTCCTGGTTCCCCTGGTGGCACATTTAATGTGCTGGTGGAATTTGGGGAGCACTACTTTAAGTCCTACCAGAGTACCTACATGTTTCTTGCACGACTTGTGGCAAACAGCCAACGAGACTTTTAATGGCATTGCTTCAGCAGCTGTTGGATTTATGGGATGCACAACTTATAGCTAACCTGTCAGCATATTTTTCACACTGAGCAGTGAACATATGCACTTATTTGTACTAGCGTTCTCTAAGAAACCTCAGAGGCCTTTGCATTAATTTAAATAACACACAAAGGACTAAATAAAAACGTGTGTCAGAACCTAAGATTTTTATTTATAGCACAAAACATTTCTCGGTTTACTTCTACTTGACAATTATGCCCTACTTTGTGTTGGAGTATGACATTAAAACTCAGGGGCGGCTGGCCCATTGTGGGCGATAGTGCCCCGCACCCCTTGACTCACACGAAAAAAAAGAGAAGAAAGAGTTTATTTTCCCAGTCCAGGTCTGCATATCACTGTCCAATCAGCAGCCTGAATGTCACTTTCCAAAAAGTCCAGCCCCCTTTGGGGGGCGATCTCAGACATATTCAAAATCGCCCCAGGCGCTCTCATACATTATGGAAGCAAATCGTCACCATATTTAAAATGAAAAAGAATGTGGCCGTATTATTTCACTCAAAAATAAAATTAGTAATCTCTCATCCTATTTGCATTGATATTTTCTTCTTCAAGACTGCACATTTGTGCAATAATCCAAAAGAAAAACCAAGTTGAAATTGCTTTTTCGTTTCCGAGGTCTACTTGCAAATTCATGCCCATAACTCGAAAATAAAAAACCATTCTGAGCGGCGGGCGCAGCAGAATGTTCTTCAGCTACACATCTTGTTTTGTAGGGGGCGCTGTATATGTCTGCATTGCATTACATTGCAAACATGCAGGGATATTGATTGAATCACTTTTTGGCATGTAACCGGGTCTTTAGCATCACAGTTCACAGGTCATCACAGGTTACAGGTCATCATGCTCACCTGTTCCATAATACATAGACATGAATACGTAATCATGCATTTCAATGGGCTCAGGGAGTGCTCGCCCCAACGTAATTACGTACACAGCTCGCACACTTGTCGCGGGACCGCTAGCTTGACATTGACAACAGGACTACAAACTTGAATTCAATCCAGTCATTGAGGGAATGTGGACAAATTTGCTATAAAAGGATTCGGGCCAAATTTAAACTTTTTTTTTTTTTTAAAGCGGAGAAAACAAACTGTTGCGGATTTGTTGTTTTATGTTGTATTCTCCAAATATTGAATTGTAAATAGTTGTATTGATTCCATATTGGCAGCCAATTTTATTCTGTATATGTCCAAAACAAAAAGATTAGCTTAATTCCACTTTAAAATGAGAAATACAATGTCTTTAATTGTAAAGCCGTTTTGTTATACTTATTATTTTATTATTATTTTTTTAGGTCTTAGAGGGCAAACTAGTTGATTACATCATGGCCATGGTGGAAGTGTTTCAGTGTATTTGAGATCATTGCTATAAACTTTATTTAGCTATTAAAAATGTTTGTACAGGTTGTACGATTCAGTCCTGATGTTGCCATCTAGAATAGGGAATCTTACCCATCATCAGAACAGTTTCAACGCCAGAGATATTAGTCAGGAGCCACCACTGTTTTTGCTAAAATGTAAAAAAAAAAGTTCATGGCAGTTCAAAAGCTCATCAGGCTCTGTGAATATGCAGCAAACCTTCTGGCTGAGCGTCCATTCATTTGTGTCCATGTGTTTGCAGACACGTGAGCCCAAATGTGCCCATCGGTGTCACTTCATCTCTTCTTTGTTCTAACCATGTCACCTCTCTTCATCACATCTTATTTCCAGCTCGCCGGGTTGTGGACCCCTCTACAGTTGTTGCCCTCGCCCACCCTGCTCGCCTCCCTCTGCCTATTCTTTGCCACTGGGCAATCCCTTCCAACCTATTTAGGACGTTGCTATCCAATGAGGAGTAAGAGCGTGTGGACTGAGCACCAATGAGACCAGTTTTTCATCTGTATAAAACTTTTTGGGAAAGTTTGCCGGGTTGCACTTTCTGTCAGTCCAGGGCTCTAGGAGGAGAGGAACAGCTTAGAGAAAATAAACCAGCACAGGGGAGGGTCTCCGGTTTGTAATCCAAATCTCACACTCAAGAAAGTGGTGGGTGAATCTACTTCTCTTTTTTTTTTTTTACCTCAGTTCTCAGTTCAGTTCAATTGAGTATTGATGTGTTTCCCTCCTCCTTCCCTTCTCCTGAAGCCTCCCCGTTTCTGCCAAGGATGGAGAACTCGCACATGAAAGAGTCGGCCGACGTTCTGGCCTACTTTGGAGTCACAGAGGAGACGGGCCTGCCTCTTGAGCAGGTGAAGAAGAACCTGGAAAAATATGGCTACAACGGTGAGGGAGAGAAATTGACAAGTGGCTGGGATGGCAACACAGTGAACAATGAGATTCGGTTTTTCACTCTTTTACTGGATTTGTCGTGGAGGAGCATCACTATAGCAGAGATGGAGGGATTAAAAAAATAGAGGAAGACAGAGAGGTGTTGAAGGAGTGACAACTAAACCAGCTGTGTGTGTGGCGAAGGACGGAGGGTTATGTTTGCGGAGCGGACGCATTTTGGTGTCATGTTTCTTAGCGCTGCTACTGGCTATAAGCTCTTAGGAAAGTTGTGAAAGTGTGTCAGTCGAACTCAGAACACTTTCATGGCTCTGCAAGAGTGAGGCCTTAACATGAAATGCAAAGCTCAGAATAAAGCAATTCTGAATCACAGTTAGATTCAGTCAAAAATTGAATTTTGCATCAAGGACATTTTAGCTACAAAGCACGCAAAAACACAACAATATACAAATACATTAAAGAAAGTAGACCGTTAAACCGATGTCCCTAAAATGTAAACAGTCGTAATATTGTAAAGGCGTTAAATGTATGGCTTCCACTGATATTCTCTGTCTGTTCCTATCTACAGAGCTGCCAGCAGAGGAGGGTGAGTCCGCCAAGACACCTGTTATTCTCTCATCCGTGTGTAGATTGCATGTTCTGTCCATCAAATAGCATCCTTCAATGTGAAAGCCGCCATGGACACACCTGTCCCCCCCCCTCACTTCCTGTGATGACAGCTAATGCGCTCATTTGCTTAACACCTATCTCTTGGCTTCCAGCTGCACTTCAGTGCGCTGCAAACGCGGAGTGACCCTGCACAGCTAATAATAAGACATTACCACCCATTGCTGCAGACGACGTCCCATGCTGGGTGAATGGATGACATATTGTTGCATTTGACACAGAAGAAGCACTGACACGCCTTCATGAGTTTTAAACATGTTTGTGAGGCTTTGAGTGGGGCAAAGTAATAAACTTGCCATGCCCGTGGTATTCCTAAACTGTATTCCCTTATCAGTTGTGCATGAACAAAACTGATGAGGGAATAAAGCATTTGATATTTAATTCTGTGTGTTTTCTGCTCATCAGGAAAGAGTATCTGGGAGTTAGTGGCGGAGCAGTTTGAGGACCTGTTGGTCAGAATCTTACTCCTGGCTGCATGCATCTCCTTTGTGAGTTATTACATGATTATATTTATATCCCCATTTGCAGCTATATGATTAGTTGTTTTTTTATTATCTGGGGGATGGACCGATTTTTACATTGTGTAGAAACATGGTTTTATAAAAGAGAGGGTCCAAGTCCAAAACAGACAGACAGTAAAAATTAAAAATAAATCTAAATGTTTAATTTTTTATTCTACGTATTTATTTTAGATTTGATTATTTTAGCTGAATGCCTGCAGAAGGCGAATAATTGGATGAATTTGTTCCCCATACAATCACCCTAAATTCATACTTTACTTTTAAAAGCTGATTTGTAATAATAATCCAAGATTTCATGTATCCCTGCGGTAGAAATATGTGGAGACACAGAGGTGTATTTCTCCTAGCTATTGTGTAAGATGGGGAAAGGAAGAAAATATGTTATTCAATTGAATTAGATATTTATTAACTGTATGAATGCAGGAAATAGCACCAAAACAGCTAAGCCTGTTCGTATCCATAGTTAGATTGATAAATTGCAAGCTTTCCACAACTGAAACAGGGACAAACAAGGATAGAAGGGAAGCCTAAAAGGTTTTAAAGAAAGAAAGGAAATGTAGTAGGACATTTAAAAACAACAAAAAAAGAAAATACATAGCAAAATCTTTAATGCATGTATGACATTAAAGATTATGAAAAAGATGGAGGTAAGAGTATAAATTGTGAGGTTTGCACTTGGGCACAAATGAAAATTTTATCCGTACCCAGTCTGCAGTCTCTACAGTGTCAATAGAATGCGATAATCAGTTGCTTTAACACACCTTAACTAAGACGTATAAGGTAATGGAATGGAATAAAACATGCATTTAGCATTATATTTCATGTCATAATACCATAAACTAATGATGTTTTCATGAAGAGCCCATTTCTGAAGCGTTGATCTAAGGCTAGCCTTTGCACTCATATCCGAGCACAGCGCATAGAGCAGGTTGTGAGACGCGATCAGCTACGTGCTACGCAGACGAAAAGGTTTCTCTTTCACTGGGAATATCAGTGAAGAGACACTCAAATTTGTTAGATCAACAAAATATGCATGCAGTGCTAAGTTCAAGACCTCAGCCCACTCAAAACATACAAATATTTTATTAGAATAGATTGCTATTTTTAAAGCAAAGTCCCAACTAACTTTGTCCTGGCTGTTGTTGCCTCCATCAACGTGCATCCCTTTACCTGTCCTGCACTCAGCATATAATCATTCAGTTTTTTTTTTTTTTTTTTGTGTTTTGTGCAATACGCAACTCCAACAACACATGTCAGTGTATCAAAAAGCAAATTACACATTCTGTATTTACAAAGAAAACAATATCAAATATGAACAAATAAACACTTATATTCAGCACAGTTACATGGTTTTTAAGGATTTTTTTAGAAATGGGTTTTACAAGAATTTCTTAGAAAACTATGAAAAATATTAATGAACCAGATTGGTCTGAGTACCAGCTGGCATAAAAGTTTTGCCTGGTCGGATATATTTTCAGCAGCAGACATAGTTATTGAGTTGCTCGCAGACTTGCAAAAAGCACATCATCAACAGGTATCAGGTGATGAGTTTAGTTGTAAACTCCAGCACCAATTATTAAAAAAATACCTTCATGACAACTTGTTTCAACGATTATACAGGACTTTCAGCTTGGCTATATTTGCACCAATCATATAAGTTAGAACCAATCCTGATAAAACATTTCTCTACATAGGATTGCTAAAATGCTTTCTGGTTGCTGAATGCCAGATTGACGAAAGATAGACCTAAATTATTTACCATCATTGTCCTTCAACCTTAGCTTAAATATTTTGACTGTATCCTGTTGAAGACCCATTTTTGTCATTCACTTGTTTACATGTACATCTACATTACATTCCTGTTCTGCCATCTATTTTATGATGTGCACCAATCCCCAACTGCAACACAATATTCTCACATTATACTCCTGCCACCAACGTACTTTACACAGTTGGAGTGGAGTTCTCAGGCTTGCAAGAGTTGCCTTAATTCCTCCAAATATGATCTCCAATGGTCATTCTGGCCCAACCCAAAGAAAAATTGAGCCTAGTTTGTAACATAAATATAAAACTTCTAGACCTGTGAAGGTCCACAGGTCTTCCTGGCATGTTTCCTGATTTCTTATATTTTCCATTAGTGCAGCAGGAGGTCTTGCCATTAAACAGATACACAGATGTATCTCCAATTAACTCAAATACTGTAAATTTTGAACAGCTTGCAAAGTAACTCTTCAAAAATTTGAAAGAATAGAAAACCTACAATAATGAAATTGGAAAAACAAAAAAGTTTTTGTCAATTTTCTGGCAGTTACCCTTTAAGTTGTTGAATTACCTAAAGCAAGAAAAAAAAAATCTGATTATATCACTATATAATTGTAATTTTCTTCCACTGTCATGGCTTCTAAAGATGGATTCATCTTAATAGATACATGTAGAAAAAATCCGAAATGGACCATAACAACACCTTATAAAACATGGCATCCAACACAATGAAAACAAATTTAAAAACCGGGTAGAAGTTCTGAGCTTTCACCTCTCACCTGTTATCTTTGTGGTGAAGACAAACACACACTCGGGCGGCCAAATACAGCATGTACATCATTGAGATATTAAATTACTTTTGGACATGCTACCATCTCTGCTACGGTTTCATTAAGGACAGGGAGTTGCACACATTGTCTTAATCCTCAGTCTCTGCCCTCTGGCCTCTCTTACAGCTGTCACTGTGGCCGTAGAAGGCCTGACAGCTGTGAGTGGGACACAAAACATAAAAAGTGAGGGACAGAGAGAAAGGAAGACAAAAGTGAGTGGCAGTGTTTGGTAGTACACATGCATTCAACAAGCATTTATTTTAAGAAAGTCTCAACCCTGGACAAGAAACAGCATCCTTGGACAAAGGTAAAGGATGGTTGGGGTGTGAGATGGCTTGCGGCTGCAGAAAAAGACCAACAGACAGAAACGAGGGTACCGGAGGGGGGGTGGCTGAGGATTGGCTTGCACAATTGCATTGTTTGGCACGATGACGAATGATAGCGATTGATTGAGAGTCGTATATGGTTTCTAAAAAAGAGAGCACTAAATACTGTAGGGACATGCTTATCCTATTCATACACACAGGAATGTTATGTCACAGCAACGTGCTGACAGACTCTGACGCTCATACTGGAGATCATTTGTGAGCTTAAAGAGAAGCACTGTGAAGACAGAAAACAGGGAAGAAGCAAACTTGGTCCTATTTCCAAATGACATAGATGGTAAAAGATATGAAAGGGGAAATGGTAAAGACACAGAGGGATTAAGACACAGAGGGAAAAGCTGAGCTATCAAAAGGTCAAAACTCCCCTTTTTCCCTCAATGTTCGGTCTGTGCTCCGCTGGCCTCCAACTAATCTGTGTCAATGTCAACACTGAGCCTTTCCAAAACACGCCTCGCTTTGTAAGGTGGGACCCCCGCTCAAAGAAGGGAGGCATGGGTTAAACTGTGGATTACACTACTAGTCATAGGGTTTCTATAGGTACAATTCGCACTTTGAATGATGGAAGAGACAACTTTCTTTGGATCCGCTAAAGGATCCTGAGGATTTTTCCTGATATAACAAAACTATGGGTACCACTTTAAAAAAGGCTCTTTTTTATAATGAGTAACAAAAATCTGTTTAAAATAGAGACCTAAACAATATATAACCCTTTAATGAACAAGTAGAGGTCATTAGTTAACAATGAGAGAGGTAGCAAAAGCTGTTTAAGATGTTTAAAGTTTAAAGTGTGCTTTGACATCACAATTAAGAGTCTGCAATATTAAAATTGCATCGTACTCCTCATCAAAGTAGGGTCTGTCTTTGAAGGCACTACCCAGTTGTTGTTAGCAGGTGACCTAAGTATCCCTGAGCTATTATTAGTGTATTGTATCACGGGGCTACCCAACAACACCTGGTTACAAAAGGACGGAAGAACTTGCCACCCAGTTTTAATAAGTTTTTGTGTCAGCAATTAAGGCAGAAAAAAAAACTGCCCCAAAGTGGCAGACAAGTAACAAACTATTCATAAGATCTATGAGAATAAAGACAGCATTTGCTTCGCCATCTAATTGCAGCACAAAACTAAAATGTTATTTTTCATTGCTTAAGAATCATCATCGGTTATCTGAAATCCTAATTATCACTTGTAAAAAAACTAAATGCAGCAGATCCAATGGTTTTTTAAGTATCAGGACCACCTTAAAATCAGAAAAACATAAAAACTGCAACATGACTTGAGTATTGAACGTTGGTTACAAACTCAGTTAAAAACAACCTACAGTCATATAAGAAAATACAAGATATAAAATAATTGTAAGCATAGTGATAATACTGAGAATGACTGGTAGTACGCAAAGGTACTAACTTGAGTGTTTGAGAGATGTAGACCGAAATCCTACTGACTAATCAAATCAGAAATAAAATGTTATTATTGGGTTACAATGAATGCTTCAGTTAAGGGTTGAGTTAAGATTAGACAGGTCATTTTTGTGTGTAGTAAACTGTATTGCTTTGCAATGCAAGAATCGTTTTAATCCAAAAATGTATCAAGATAAACTTATAATAATATGGTTTTCTATTGCTAAAAATGTCAATTCCAACTCTTTGCTAGAAGTGGTGTTTATACTCAATCTGTCACTTCGATATGCAGATTGTTAGACTAACAGGCTGCTATTTTCATGAATCAAACTGATATCAAGCATAATTTTTTTCTTTCTTTCAATCTTGCAGTCTAACATGAACTGACCCTCTGCATCTGCCTGACAGGTGCTGGCTATGTTCGAGGAAGGCGAAGAAACAGTGACCGCTTTCGTCGAGCCCTTCGTCATTCTCCTCATCCTTATTGCCAATGCCATCGTAGGGGTGTGGCAGGTCAGTTTGCGCGCACAAACAGACGGGTAATTATAGTCGGGAGGATGAAGGACGTGTGTCCGCTCCAGTCTAATGTGTTTTACATGCACCTAAATAGACGGTCAAACTTAGCAACGGTCACGCACAATAAATCAAACACATTGTCGACCTGCTCCAGCCTTGTGTTCTTTATGGCTCCCCGTCTAAAAGGTTTAAGAGAAGCCAGAGTGAGAGGTGTGACGTCAGCTGAAGGTCATGATGTTGAAGGTCAGAACAACAAGGTGACCTGCTGCCCAAGCCAGGAAGTTTTTTTTTTTTTCTTGAGTCCTCACAGTCCACAGTAATGATACAGCCTTGAAGTAGGCATTTGGGTTAGTGGAAGTGCTTATTAACCCTGCATCAGTCATTTGGAAACTATGCACAAGGTTTCACACATGGAGAGTATGAAGAGGGAGGACAGCTGGCAAAAGTAGCCCTTACCACTTTGAGGCGGTCTGGGTTAAGCTTGGAAGAAAACCACAGATTGAGCTGAGCATCAGCGAGCCAGTCATCTCTGCTGATCAGGCTGGCGCAGCTTTCATTGGTCTAAGCTGCAAATCATTTCTTGAATGTTTAATCAATTCTTTCCAGGAATAATTTTTTTAAAGATTTTAAGAAAACATGTATAAATCCAGCAATATCCGATTTAGTTGTATCAATTAATTACAAACAACAAGATTGCTTTTTTATTCTTTAATATATTTGATATATTCTCAATATATTTAAACAATTTTCTGAGCACAATAAATTAAAAAAATATTCACTCCTTATTAAATCTCCTTTTAGAGCTAAGATACAAAATCAGAGAGATTCACTCAATTTTCCCAAAGGGAATTTGGGGTTATGCGCCTTGCTTGGGGGTACAGGTGACAGAGGTAAGCCATGAACACACAGTTTGTTTTACAACCACAAAAATTAACATGTTCCACTGGGATGTCATATGACAGACACAAGTTAGCACATGATATAGTAGTGAAATAAAGGAAAATATATGTTTTTTAGTTATTGATTGCAAACATTTATCTAAAAGGTTTGCAATGCATCTGTATTCACCCTCTCTGAATCTAATTCACCAAAGACAAAAAAGATACTGCAGCCTTTTCTACAAAAGTCACTTGATCAGGTTATAGCGTAAACCTGTCTGTAACTGAATCTCAGTACAAATACTTTAACTGCACATCAACCTGTTTTACGCTTCAGTCAGTTGTGCCATGTTAGACCACTTTTTATTAAAAAAAGGAAAATCCCTCGTTGCTGCCCTTCCAATTCCAAACGGTGGTTCACTGCAGTCTGCACACAGTACACATACAACTACATTTACGCTGCATAAGCACAGCTTTTCTCCAAAGGTTTGTAACAGGACATTACCGTGAGATCAAGTCCCAGATGGAACGAGTCATCCTTGAGTGCCTGTGAATTTTCGCTCCAGGAGCGGAATGCAGAGAGCGCCATAGAAGCCCTGAAGGAGTACGAGCCAGAGATGGGAAAGGTTTACCGGGCTGACAGGAAGAGCGTGCAGATGATCAAGGCCAGGGGGATCGTTCCTGGGGACGTGGTGGAGGTTTCTGGTAAGACTTACGTTTAACACAAAATATGTGCAGTATTTGTGACTCCATCAACAGATACGGATCCACAGATTTGCAAGATCAACTGCTTAATTGTTGTAACTTTGGTTTCTTTTCTCTTTTTTTTTTTGCCTTTTAAAAAATTGGAAATGCAAAACTAACGGTTTGTTTGTCCTAAAGATCAAAAGTTGCCAATAGATGCAATTTTTCTGCCTTATCCCACATTTTTATGGTGAATAAGGAAAGAATTTCCTTTGTTTGTAGTGTTATGTGAAAATGTAAGTTGCCAAAGCAACAATATTTATGTACATGAAAACTTGCAGTGTTTTTGGGAACTCTGTTGGCCCAACAATGTAAAACAAGCAGAGTTCATTAAAGGGCTTTGTTTTAATACTTGTACAGCAACATGTAGATAAAAAAAACAGTTTGTGCCTCTTCTTGCACTTGTAATTTGGAATGCAATGAAACACATTTAATGGATTTTCAAGTTCCAGCAGAATTAATACTTTTTGAAGTTAAACAGGATGACAGATTAAAAGCTCTTTTCTTGTTGTTTTGTTAAAACACTGTCATAAAACACAGTTAAACTTGTTAAAAAATATATACTTATTGCTGTTTGGTTAATATTGCCACAGTAAAAAAAAAAACCCGACACACTCCTTTTAAGGTAACCACAGAGAAACAGGGGTGGAGAAGCCTGACCATGAAAGCACTTGATATTGACCCAGTCCACTGTCTCTCCATGTCCACCTGTTCTTTTCCCGTCACGATCTCCCCAAGGTCTCGCACTCCCTTCAACTCTCACAGTGGTATCGGTTTTCAACAACCACACTTTCCTTTCAAAGTGCTAAGACCAGTCAATCACCCATGCCCCTTCATCCTGCATACTGCTGTCAGATTGTTACCAAGCTTTGCGCTTTAAATCTCCACAACAAATCAGGCAAATTAAAAGGAGCCCAAGTTAACAAACTAGTCCACATGCATTAGCGTTAATGAATCTTTGCCTTTCTTTCTTTACCTGTGGTCTGTTGTGTGGATGAATAGTTGGTGACAAAGTTCCAGCTGACATCAGGATCATCTCTATTAAGTCCACAACTCTGCGTGTGGACCAGTCCATTTTGACTGGTACGTCCGTCATCAAACATAGAAGACAAACAAAATAAAAATGATTATGAGGTCTCTACTGATCACTAGAACTTGTCCTTCAGGAGAGTCTGTCAGTGTCATAAAGCACACTGATGCTGTTCCAGACCCCCGAGCTGTGAACCAGGACAAGAAGAACATGCTGTTCTCTGTAAGTCTACTATCCTTTACTTCTTTACTATCACCAAAGACGAGATACCCCACATATTAGAACATCAGGCAGAGTTTAAACAAGCCTTTAGAAATCACAAGAAAAGAATCAGATTGTCCACACAAACAACCAAAATGAGTTTCTTCTGCATCGAGCTCAGTCATCCACGAGGAGCACAGAGTAGAGTTGCTGGTCCTACACATCAATTGGAGCCAGGTGAGGTGGCTCGTGTATCTGGTTAGGATGATTCCCGAATGCCTCCTGTTGAGGTGTTGCAGGCATGTCCCACAGGGAGGAGTCACATAGGAAGAACCAGAACATACTGGAGAGATTTTGTTTCTTTGGTGGCCTGTGAACGCTTTTGTATTTCCCAAGAGGAGTTGGCCCAAGTAGCTGGGAAGAGGGAAATCTGGGCTTCAACCGTAACCAGTATAAGTGGAGAATAATTGATAGATAGTTCAACAAAAAAAAAATCTTTGTTCTGGCCTCACAAGCAACCCGTTGGCATTTAGATATCGGTATAGGTATTTAATAGTTGTTAGGGACACGTATTGACTCAAGCACAACATTGGTTACCACAGTTTTCTAAAGGTGAAATTTTGCAGAGTTGTTTTGCCACCTTGATGATTCTGCAAACATGAACTTGGTTCCTTGCTCAGCCCCATTTTGTCACACTACCTGTTATTTGCAAGGATTTTAATGATTGACTGTAGAAATGGACAAGTTTAAGTGAGGAGAAATTTCCTTGTAGGTGTTTCCTGTCTTACTTAAATGACATGGTCTGTTTTATTTTGTCCATTCTGATGAATGGCTTGAAATTATTTGTGCTCCTTAAGGGAACCAGAATATCACGTTTGAAGTGAGTTGTAAGTTTGTTCTGTGCTCGTCTTTTAAAAGGAAACCATAAATAATAAAAAGCTGTTCGATTCAATTCAAAGTGTTTAATTGCCACTTCTTTTACTTTGTAAAAGCAGTAACACAAAATTTAAATAAAAAATACCCGTGTTGTTCCTTCAATGCTGCTTTTTTCCTGACATTAATTCTACTTTTTTGGGAAATATTTTTAAAAATAAAACAGTGTTACAGTACTATAGTGCTGTTGCTTTTTTTGGTTCCTAAATGAAACACCAGATTAAATACAAGCTATAATAGGACTTCTAAACATGTCTAAATGGACAAAAATTATAGTCGCTAAGATATTGCAGTTTCCGCGAACTCTCCTATGACTTCTGCTCAGGGCACCAACATCGCTGCAGGCAAAGCCACCGGCGTCGCAGTGGCCACCGGGGTCTCCACTGAGATCGGCAAGATTCGTGACCAGATGGCCGCCACTGAGCAGGAGAAGACGCCTCTGCAACAGAAGCTGGACGAGTTCGGAGAGCAGCTGTCCAAGGTTGGTAAGGCTGGCAAACATGAACCATTGTTTGTGCCATAGATACAGGTGGTGCTTCTATCTTGTCCTTGTTGCTTACATCTGATGGTGTATGCTTACCTCACTGTGCAGGTCATCTCCCTCATTTGTGTGGCCGTGTGGATAATCAACATTGGTCACTTCAATGACCCCGTCCACGGGGGATCCTGGATCCGGGGTGCCGTCTACTATTTCAAGATTGCTGTAGCTTTGGCTGTGGCTGCCATTCCTGAAGGTAAACCCCAGAGATTAGCTTCAGGTTCACTGACCCAGAGTGTTATCTAACAGTGGGCCAAACTGTTGGTTGTATGTTGTCCGCCATTTTGACCTCAATTAAAGAGGTCCCATCAGGTTGTAAAGTGTTGACTTGGAGTTGGTGAGTAAAATATGCAGTATGTATTTTAAAAACCCAACTTTTACCTTTCTCCAACTTTACAATTTCTTCAAAACTGTTTATAATGAGGTTTTAAACTAAACAGACCTGTTCAGGTCATTTTGTTCTAAGGCTTCAAGGCCCTGTTTTCAATAACCATGTTCTTAGTGCCCTCTTTCCCTTTCCTTTTCGAAGGCCTGCCTGCTGTCATAACTACTTGTCTGGCCTTGGGAACCCGCCGCATGGCCAAAAAGAACGCCATCGTCAGAAGCCTCCCCTCTGTGGAGACTCTGGGCTGCACCTCGGTCATCTGCTCAGACAAGACAGGCACGCTCACCACCAACCAGATGTGTGTAACCAAGGTCTGTTTGGATTCATATCCACAAATACGGCCACGTGCAGTTTTATTGTCTTCCTTTTTAATTGTGCAAACTCTGCTTTCATTGCAGATGTTCATCATTGATAGAGTTGAAGGTGAAAGCGTCACGCTTGGACAATTCGACATTTCAGGCTCAAAGTACACCC
Source organism: Orestias chungarensis (assembly GCA_032876305.1). NCBI lineage: Eukaryota > Metazoa > Chordata > Actinopteri > Cyprinodontiformes > Cyprinodontidae > Orestias > Orestias chungarensis. The sequence goes on from JAVLVB010001269.1 coordinate 474,461, forward strand.
CTGAAGGAGAAGTGTAAGTGAATGAGAAAATGAGAGCTTTTTCATTTTGAACAATAGATTTGTTGGAAAAACAATTTTTTGTTTCCACTTTTTCTCTCCAGCACAAAGAACGGAGCACTTGTGAAATGTGGACAGTATGACGGATTGGTTGAGCTGGCGACCATCTGTGCCCTGTGCAATGACTCATCTCTGGACTACAACGAGGTCGGCAAAGCACGACTCTCTGAATGCATTTTAACTGCTGTTTACATGCTGTGAGAAAAAATAAAATTTTATTTTTCTGATTCTTTTCCTTTCTCCACCAACCAGTCCAAGGGCATTTATGAGAAAGTGGGAGAGGCCACAGAGACAGCACTGAGCTGTTTGGTGGAGAAGATGAACGTGTTCAACACTGAAGTGCGTGGTCTGTCAAAGGTGGAGAGGGCCAACGCATGCTGTTCTGTAAGTCTCTATGTGCAGCATCCAGTAAATTACAAATTGTCTATATTCTTCATAGAATTGAACAAAAAAGGAATGAATACGTCACAATAATTTCTTTATAGTTGCACTTTCCGCATATTAAAACAAAAAATCTGTGTGTGTGAAAAATTTCAGGTTAATCGGAAAAAAAAGTTAATAATCATAAAATAGTCATGCTCAGCACCAAAATGCAAGCAGACAAAAGAAGCTGCTAATATGCAGCCAATTGTTTTCGTGCACATTTAGCAGTTTATTTAAATCAAAGTTAAATTAAAACTGTTTTGACCTTTTAGAGCAAGGTGTCACCCGTTTGTCTTCCTTTGTCTATTTCCTTTCTAACAGGTCATCAAACAGCTGATGAGGAAGGAATTTACCCTGGAGTTTTCCAGAGACAGGAAGTCCATGTCAGTTTACTGCTCACCTGCAAAATCAGCCAAAGCACCCGTGGGGAACAAGATGTTTGTCAAAGTGAGTGGTAATACCTCTGGAACTGAGCTAAAATGAGAGTTTAATTTCTAGAAATCAAAATATCTCAGGAAAACCGCTTTATGAGCTAAACAGACGATTACTAGATCTCCAAATGATGCCTGGGCACACTTTTAGGAACAGAAGTGCACAAAAACTTTTTGGAAGAAGACATACAATAGGTTTTAACTTGTGTCAGTTTTAATGATCTCTGGAAATATACGTATACAGCCTTCTTTGTTTTTTTTTAACCAAAACTTCTGGCTTTAAGACCTCAATAAATAAAAGTTATGCTGTTGTTGATTTTTTTGTTGAATTTTGGTTTAATTGCACTTCGGTAGGTACTAGGTGCCAATAAACCTACTAGGACAGATCTTGGTGTTTTACTCTAACATTTCCCTAGGAGGAAGCAGACTTTGTAATTTTTTTAAGGTCTTTATCCTTCTAAAAACCCAATGATGAAAATGTCCAGTTTTCTAGTATAGTTCTTACAGTCGGCTCAAGGGCAATAACAAATAAAGGAAAGCATCATGTCATAACTTGAGATTTGGTTTATTTAACAGAAATCCATAAAAAATGTAGCAATAGAGCTTGTAGTCTTATAAGGAGACGCTTGTCAGCTACTTCCAGTCTCAGTTGTATTCTATGCAAAACCTGAGACTAAAGCTAGTTGAATTGCATTCAAAATACATGGAAAAGCAATAAACACAAATTTTAGGCTAAATCATAGACTTAACGTAGATCTAATGATTGTGTCTCTATGTTGTCATCAGGGTGCCCCAGAAGGTGTGATTGATCGTTGTGCTTATGTTCGCGTTGGCACCAACCGCATACCCCTGACTGGTCCAGTCAAAGATCAGATCCTGTCAGTGATCAAGGAGTGGGGTACTGGGCGTGATACCCTCCGCTGTTTGGCTCTCGCCACCCGCGACACACCTCTGAGGAAGGAAGAGATGAAGTTGGAGGACTCCACACGGTTTGCAGACTATGAGGTATATATGATAAAAAGGAGCAATAAAAAGGTGTCTGTTCTGCCAGAATGTAACACACCATGTTTTTCTTTTTCTTTCCTTTCTCTAGACTGATTTGACCTTCGTCGCATGTGTTGGCATGCTCGATCCTCCTCGCAAGGAGGTAATGAGCTCCATTGAGCTGTGCAAGGCTGCTGGCATCCGTGTCATCATGATCACTGGTCAGTCTGAACAATACATTCATCTCGGCAAAAATTGTAACTAAAGATCGCTAAGAAGCAACAAAATTCTCATTCCTGCGGTCCATCTTCAGGTGACAACAAAGGAACGGCCGTGGCAATCTGCAGACGCATTGGCATCTTCACTGAGGAGGAGGATGTCACAGGTAAGGCCTTCACCGGCCGTGAGTTCGACGACCTCACTCCACATGATCAGAAGAAAGCAGTACGGAAGGGTTGCTGCTTTGCCAGAGTGGAGCCATCCCACAAGTCCAAGATTGTTGAGTTCCTGCAGGGCTTTGATGAGATTACTGCCATGGTGAGGAAAAACCAGCTCCACTTCTCATGAAGCAAATGAGATTTTTTAGATTTTTTTTGAGTAACTCTGGCAAAACAATTCTGTTTCCTTTCATTTCCTTACCAAGACCGGTGATGGAGTGAACGATGCCCCGGCCTTAAAGAAGGCGGAAATTGGCATCGCCATGGGCTCTGGCACTGCCGTTGCCAAGTCTGCCTCTGAGATGGTCCTGGCTGACGACAACTTCTCATCCATTGTATCCGCTGTTGAGGAGGGAAGAGCCATTTACAACAACATGAAGCAGTTCATCCGCTACCTCATCTCCTCCAACGTAGGCGAGGTTGTCTGGTGAGCACATTGTTTTGATTTTATATGTAAAAAAAAGATATTTACTTTGTATCAAAGACCCGGACTCAAAGCTTTGATAACCTCCTTTATATGAATGAAAAGAGAACTAAGATAGCTTTGTGAATCTCATTCTCTTCTTCCAGTATCTTCCTGACTGCTGCCTTGGGTTTGCCAGAAGCTCTGATCCCCGTCCAGCTTCTTTGGGTCAACCTTGTGACTGATGGTCTACCAGCCACTGCGCTGGGCTTCAACCCACCTGATCTAGACATTATGGACAAAGCCCCCCGCTCCCCCAAGGAGCCTCTCATCTCAGGCTGGCTCTTCTTTAGATATATGGCCATCGGAGGTACGTACATACTACAGTCACTACCATCACTTAATGTGCTAGACTGAATAGAGACATAGCTCCTATCCAGTCTCTTGCACACAAAAAAATGTCTTTTATCATAATAAATGTACTAATCCCGTTTTAATGCTTGTTTTCTCAGGTTATGTTGGCGCTGCAACAGTGGCAGCAGCAGCTTGGTGGTTCATATACTGTGATGAAGGCCCAATGGTCACATTCTACCAACTGGTAAGTTATTGCAAAATCTTCTTATTAAAGTTTTTACATTCGAACAGAGCTATTCTCTGTAAGAACATGACAGCTTCCAGAGACAGCTGTGTATTCAAACCTTCCCTTTAGTCGCACTTCATGCAGTGCAGCGATGAGAACGAGGACTTTGATGGAATCCACTGCGATGTGTTCGAGGCTGCTCCGCCAATGACGATGGCTCTGTCTGTTCTGGTCACCATTGAGATGTGCAACGCTCTGAACAGGTAGGAACCTATGTCCTTACTTTTGCTCTTAGTTCATTTGTGTCGGTCTAATATTTGAAATTCCTCAGAATACATTGAGCTTTTGTTTCATTTACAATCACTCCCCCCAAAACCAGCTTGTCTGAGAATCAGTCCCTGGTGAGGATGCCTCCCTGGAGCAACCTCTGGCTGATGGGTGCAATGAGCCTCTCCATGTCCCTCCACTTCATGATCATCTACGTCGATCCCCTGCCTGTAAGTCACGTCCTCAGCTCCACTGTGAAATTCACTCTTTCTTGCTCTTGCAGCTGGGAACAGAAAAAACTCACGTCATCGTTACAGTTGAGGTTTTCTTTATTTTTTCTTGCAATCTCCGCTAATCCGCAGATGATCTTCAAGCTCACTCATCTGAATGTGGAGCAGTGGATGATGGTGCTGAAGCTTTCCTTCCCAGTCATCCTTATTGATGAGCTTCTGAAGTTTGTGGCTCGCACATATCTTGAAGGTAAGCTCAAAGACGCCCTCACTACAAGCGTCGTTGTACTGTTTCATTTTTATTAACCTTAAGTAGCTTCATATATTATATATTTTAAGCCAAAACTAAAAAATGACGCTGATCATCAGGCTTAACCTGATAAAATCACATCTCTTTTTATTCAAGTCTTAATTTCCTCCCACCTTCTTCATCCAATCTTTTTTTTTCTAATGAAGTTGATCTAATTTCCATCTTCTCCACATGGACACTTCACTTACTTTTTCTGACTATGCAGCATAAACCCCCGTCTCCCCTCCTTTATTCCCCTGTAACAAAAGAAGGTATTCTCCCCCTGGCTCAAAACATCTTTCTTTGCACCATGCGCAGTGATTTGCTTGGATGTCTTCTGAAAATCTAAAAACTGTTCTCTCATATTTTCATCTACATATGTGGTGTGCATTCCTGGAAATAAGACCATGTTGTCCTAGTGACAAACACTTTAGTTTTTAATAAGGAAAAAATACCACTTAGATCCACATCTATTTGAAACAATTTTTCTAGTAATAAAACAAATGGTGCCGATTGTTGAAACAAACGATTGTCTGAATGTTTTTGGACTATGCTGACGTATTTAATTCCAACCCTTGCTGTTTTGAATATTTACTTCTTCAGGGATTTTCCACTATTACAATCTACAGTTTAGATAAACAGACAGCTTACTACAAGTGGTAATATGAACAAATATGGGAGCATGAACTTCTTTCTCCAGTGGACATACTGGTAACATATAAACTAGCTCTGGAACAGGGAGGTCTTTTCAGGAACATGAAAAAATGTAGCAGAACCTTGCTTTAAATATGTGGAAAAGTCCCAAGGTGTAAGGAAGGGTTGGACAAATGGGATAGGTAGTGAGATGGGTGGATGGATGGAAGACAAAAGGACACAGTCTGGAAATATAATTGTTCCATCCCAGTTTCTGCTCCAGATCTAGAAAATAAAATAAAATTCCATACGTTTCCATGCTGTGTGGGAACACCTGCTTCCTTTGTTGGACTACTTTTTGGGCTACTTAGGAACAGACTGCCTAGAAATGATGACGTAACTCCTAACATCAGCAACACTTTATTTGATGCACTCCATCTAATTAGACGGTAAACTGGTTCTCCTTTGTAGGACCCAGGCAAAGTACAAGTGGGCTATTGTGCCCCGTTTTTTCTAAATTTAGCTCAACATTCATTAAGACCTTTGTTTAGGATTCCCTGTGCATTTTTTATAAATATTGTTCCTTTTTTGTCCATTCAGGAAAAGTGTAACAGGAAAGCGTGGAGGAGAGAGAATCTGAAGCAGTGGGAGCAGCAAGACACAGAGGATAGAGAGATGAAACAGCAGAATGCTGCAAATGAACGATGGCTCGCGAAGTCACTTGATCTAAACTTCGAGCGGCGTGAAATCAACAGGTGAAGCATCAGGCATCTGAAAATACACCCAAAAAGCTGCAAAAGTATTGTTTGTTTCTGTGTATGTTCCAAAACAAAATTCTATATAGTGTTTTAAAAGCTATTCTGTTTATTCTATTCTTAAAGAATAAAATGTGTACTAAAGAGAACATGAACTGTAACTCTTAATGGGGTTTTTCAGAACGCTGTCTGCATGTACAGTCAAACTGCAAAGAGTTCTGAGCCAGAGGACTTTATTATACCTGTTTGATTGTGACCTTAATGCTTGGGAGACATAATGTGACGACCTGTTTTTCTTCTTCAGTGTGTAATAAAACAAACAACAAAAAATTGTTTTCTCTACTAATGCAATACTTCCATATTCTAATTCGCAGTCATTCATTCGAATTCAAAGGGTCCTGAAGACGTAGATGCGAGGTCTACGCGTAATAAATGGCAACAAATAGATTTATAATTACATACAATAAGAAAATACAGTATAAAATTCTCAATTTTGCATTGATTTATAAACCCTTATTGTACTGTGCTGTGTAGACGTCCTTCTTCACTGCAAAGTATTGCATAATCACTGCAGAGTCAAGTGTTCCACAGAAAAGTGTTTTGCTGGGTTTGTGTCGGTTTAACAACTATTAGGTTTAGGTCTGCATTAGGACTGTACAGGAAGGAATGTGTTGCTGGAGGTTATTAGAAAAATGTCTCCAGATCACTAAGAAACCGTTTCATTTCCTGACACTGAGCTAGTGGGAAACAGACCATTGTCTGTGGGAAGATCCAGTGTCTTAATACAAAAAAAGGGAACATTTGCTGCATTATCTGGAGAGTCAGCTAAGAGCGTGGACTCTCTTGGTCTGGGCGATGTGTTTAATGCTGGTCTTTGGTCGTTCTCGATGTTACGTTTCTTCTCCACTCACACTCACGAGGAATTGGCCGGCTGAGATTCGGCTTTACCGACACGCTCTCCCAGGATCTCCTTGACTTGCTCCAGAGTTTCCGCCTGCCGGATCAACTCCAGCTTCACCTGGGAGTTGATATAGACGTAGGTCGAAATATCAGAGGGGGCTATGGCAGATCGGAAGCTGCTGGACTTTGTTTACGACTGTACCTGAAGGGACTGGGAGAGCTGGACGAAGTCTCTCTGCACAGTCTGGCTAGTGTCCACCTGAGAGCGAAGACTGATCACTTGGCTTCTCAGCTGCAGGCACTGTTGGTGAAGAGTCGCCTGAAATACAAATAGATTGCTGTGCATAAAAAGGAAAACAAAATCTTAATATCAAGGTTTCAATTTTTTTACCGAAGCATCTAAATAAACTCTAGTATAATCAAGTCCATTGAAAATTCACCTAATTAGTAAAATAAACAGGTCAGGATTAGGTTTTTAAACAATATCCCAGGTTGGGAGCATCTCCAAAATTAAAATCCTACTTACGCTAGGCAGCTGAACCAAAAGTACTGGCGGCAAATTCCCTTGATTTTCATTGATTAGAGAAGACATTTAGATTTAAGATCAAAAGATTAGCATGAGACAAGATTTAAGAATGTCAGCTTTCACTTCCTGTTATTTACATCTAGATCTGTCAACTCAGGAGTTGCCACCTTTCATTTTAACCTACCCAGTTTTTTTTAAGTGTTTCTTGTTACCCAGGGGTTGCCTTTGACATTTATTGTTCAAACGTTAAATAGCTCTGTGCGACTAGCCTACTTTCCAGTCTGCGTTTCAACTTACAAAGTACGCACGTCTTGTTAAAGAGGATGAACCAACATGAAGACGAGAGAGCTGTCTAAAAGCAGGAAAGCAAGGTAATCTGATGCAGAAAAAAGATTGAAAACCATCTGAACTTTGGAGAAACACTGGGAAGAGCAAGCATAACAATTTGAAAAATCCTGAATAAGAAGGAAATAACTTGTTTGCCGAACTATAAACTAGATAAGACTTGAGAATGAGGCAAAAGAATACCCATAAGAGTATCCCTAAACACGCAGGCTGAGCTACGATACTTTGTTTTCATCAGGGGTCCCATCAGTTCCTCTCAAACTGAGAGCCACAAACACAGGCAGCACTAAAAACTTCACTAAAGTGACTATACAGCTGTAATGGCACCAAAGTAAAAGCTCTAAAAAAGCATTTTTTATTTACTTTATCATTCGTGAGGGTCCTGTTCGTGCTCTGCAAATGAGAGCGCACCACCTGCAGGGCTTCCAGCTCACTGCGGCAGGCGAGCAGCTCAGCCTGCTGCCGGTCCCTCTGAGCCTGGATCTTCTCCGCCTCGGTCCTCAGAGTGGAAAGCTGCGCTGCAGAGACCATCGAAAGCAGCCAAGAGCTCCATGACTTCACGGTTATGAGTCCGATTGATAATACCTACAATTTAAAACAAAACTGCTAACGGGCTATTAGGAAAGAATGACGCCCACTCACCCTCTAATACGTCTGACGACAGCCGTTGCAATCAACAGGCGCGAGGAAGCGTGAAAAGGACGGAAAAAAAACGCTTTCAGCATTGTGAAAGTTAGCGGGACGAACACAGAATAGAAACATTCACCGACCGTTCTCCTCTGTCCGGCTAGCCAGCTGCTCCCTCAGGTTGACAATCTCGATGCGCAGCCGTTCCTCACAGTGTGCCCCCTACAGAAGCAGGAACAAGCTATGAATCCATACACGGTGTATGATAATACAAAACCGAAAAGCATTCATACCATAACTTGTCTGAATAAAAACAACAGAAAAACTAATATATGCATATATTAGTTTTAACTTATACATGCATATTGTGTTCCAAACAAGCAAATGAAGCTTCCTCTGTGGTCTCCTGATCTTTTTGCTGTGCACCTCTGAGGTAATAATGTTTCTATACTGAGATAAAATTGCAGACAAAAGAAATCTGTTCGCAGTTTTGGTGACTTCTGAATACAGCTGGTTGCACTGCCTTTTCGTCAAAGTTATCAAAGTAATACAAAAATGCCTTAAACTACAGCTAAATACCAACAGGAATCCCATTTTGCATATTTTTCGAACACTGTGTGTTGTTTTCCTTCTATCTTCCAATGATACTCCACTTGTTGTACTGAATACATCTGATCTTCTATGATTTTATAAGGTAACAAAATGTAAAAAAAAGCAATAAGAGTATTACTGGTTTTACAATACTGCAGCTATTTGCTGTGGAAGCTCGTCATGCAAGAATAAATATAAATATTACCTTACAGGTAATAGTAAAAATAAAAATGCACTTCAGCTAAAGAGATTGTGGCAGTAAAAACACATTTATAAATAAAATTCAACAAAAACAAATCTTTGAATGCCTTATGCCAGTGAGCATAGTTTTTAACAAAAAAACAAAAACACTTCCGGATAAAAACATTCAACGGAGGATAAAAAGTTTCTGTGATCTTATCCTTGAGAAATTATTTTTTTTCATGGATTCGAAGACAAATTAAATACTAATTAGACCGTCTTTGTAAATTAGCGTCTTAAAAATCGGTGGATTTACCTGCTGTGGGCCTGAGAGCAACGATCTGGGATCCAGGAAACTCTCGTCCACCTCTTCTCCCTTCAGCCGCGACAGTTCGCAAAACATTTTCCGCTGAGAGAGAGACAAATCTGCCTGCATCCAAGAAAGAAAAAAGGAAAAAATTTCATTTTAACTGTTAAGGTTGTGCTGCATGATATTAGTATTTATTATAATCAATATTTAATTTGCTAGTTTTGCTATAATTTATTTGAACAAATCTTTCAAATGAGAGCTATTTAACTCACCAGCCGGCTCTGAACTGCATTCTGCGATTGGCTAAAAGATTTCTGCAAATCCTGCAGGAGGGTCTCTGAAGTCTGGACCTGAGACTGGAGTAGTGACACCTGAACACCAGCAAACAACAACTTTTATTAAAATTGATCAATCAATAACTAGAACGGCCAATCAGAAGCGATGCGTCGAACCTGTTTGTGGGTGTGGTGGGTTCGTATATCCAGTTCTTTCTCCAGCTCCTCCTTCTCCGCCAGAAGTCGGCTCACTTCCCCTCGCAGCTCCGACAGCTGCCCCACACACCGCAGAGTAATTACTCAGATTCATTTACACTGACCAGCTACCAGCTTAAAGCTGAATTAGTACAGGGTTACCTGCGCATTGAGGGCATCCCAGTCGCTGTGCGTTACAAGGCGATGTCCTGACGGCGGCAGGTAGATGGCTTCAGGAACCAGCGTTCCTGTGGAAATCAGGGAGTCTGTATCTTCCTGGGCGAGAAGCTTTCTGGGCAGAGACGGTGTGTCTAAGGAAAACGAGGACAGCGAGGCCGAGTCACAGTTCTGTAAGGAAAAATAACCCTCCGCCGAGAGCGGCGACCCGTCTCCTTCTGCCTCTGCTGGTCGACTTTGTGTCTGGTCCGCTGTTGAATTTGCTTCATCCTCTTTCAAACTGTTAGGAACGGATGTTGGGGATTCGCTGGTAGCCATGTCCGCTTCGCCTCGGCCCTTCTTGCTACTCGTCTAACGGGCAACAGGAAACACAAGATGGGATTCACTATAAACTACTTGGAATAACTTTGAAAAGAGACAGAGACGCAAACTGACCGAGTGATGTCCACTGGTTCTCCTCCAGTCCACAGGCTGGGACTGCAGCACAGCTATCCTGGCTTCATACTGGGCTGCAGTCTCTGAAAACAGGGTGCTCAGGGTTAATTAGGGCTGTTTTTACTCTTATGCTCTGATGAACGTTCAGCTACAATTGCTGCCTGCAGTAAAAGTTAATTGTTTTTTTAATCATTTATGTTTTGTAGATTAAAATCAAAAGTAACCAACAGTTTAACCTAATTGAGGCCGAAAGTTTTAGAAATTTTAATGTAAAATGGGAAAATAGCATGAGATTATGGGAGCAAAACATCACAAGAGACTGGATATCCAATCATAAACAGGCTTGTGGTAATGTAAGAGCTCTGCCTCTTCAGATAACCATTGAAAAGTAAAAAAAATTTAAGCTTTTCTATAAAAAAAAAAACTCAGAATAACCAAGCTATCACTTTTCTTGCCTCTTATAAATTACTTATCTTTTTAAACTATCAAACCTCTCTATAAATATTGAAGGGTTTTTATTTTTAGAGGGACGTAAGAAACGCAGTTCCTGACCCCGGAGAGCCTCCTGCAGAGACTGGATCTCTTCATCACATTGTTTCTGCAGCTCGGCCAGTTCCTCCTGTTTGCTCAGTTCACAGATGGTTGCAACGCCCTGCCAGTGCTCGACCTGAGCTTGGTACTCCGCTAGCTTGGCATGCAGACTCGCCGCTGCAAAACAAAAACACACAGTGTCTTCATTTATTACACTTTTTCTAGGATGTCTGAAACAATACATACAGCAACCTCCACATTTGTTCGCAGTCCTGAACAATATCAGGAAATATATGCATCCATAACTGAGGTTACATAATTTTACGTGGGAAAATGTTACTCTAAGTTTTATTTCACTGTGTTAATTCATTTTTCAACACATGGAGAGATTCTTAAGATTGTTATGTTTCTGATCTGCCATAGTTTAATTATCCCTTTCTATAAAACATGGGTGATTCTTATCATGTCTTTAAAATAATAACGCTTGGATTATTATTAATTAGGTGAAAATAAACAAATTTCACATTGAAAACATTTTTATACTTTAGTAAAGTATTCTTAGTTTGACAATTTTGACTCACAAGGTCAAAACTTCAGACAGTTTTTTTTTTTAAACAACCAAAAAAGTAGGGAGAGAAAAAATGCATTAGGCTGACAACAGACAAAATGCTGAGAAGTTTAACTTTTACAAATATCTAACTATAAAGTTATTAAAGAAATATACAGGCAAACTATAAATGCAAATATAAACTTGCACTTTTTGTTCTCTTAAATATGATTAAGAAATATTACACTTAGCATCAACATCAGGGATAGATGTTATATCAGCATCAACATTGGTATTGGTCTGGTAAGTAAAACTGGGCACAAAATATTTAATTCCAGGATTGCAGAGGTGTTTTGCTGAAGCAGAAAAGCAATCTAGGTTGTGTGATCACTTTTACAAGTGTTCAAAATATCTATAATATCGGTTATTTGCCACAACGTTAGTATTAATATCGGATGCCAATGTCGGTGCATTAATAGTTAGGGATGCTTTTCTGACACAAACGTCTCACTCAGCTTCAGACATTTGCAACCCATTTACATTGTAATATGACCTAAATCTGTTAAATAAAGAAAAACTTTTTGATTTCATTATCATTATCATCACATAATGCATTTTACTTCATTAAGAAAGTTTATGTTAAAGCTCCTTTATGAACGCATTTAAGTAAAGCCTTTAAGATAAAAATTGTTGTATATATCCTTTAGTGTACGTTTTCAGTTTTTAAACTTGAGAGGTGGATCACTGTTTAAGAGGAACCGCACTCTGTGAAATTTTCCCATTCAAAAGAGCATATATTTACCCAGCTCCTTTCAATAAACATTACTACGCCCAGGACATATTAAAACAAGAGACCAAACAGCATCTATTTTTAATTACGAGGGAAAGGAAAGTCGTTTATTGTGCTGTATTGTATGACACGCTGCCCCCCCTGCTCTTCCAAACTCATTTTACTTTAATCTTTAGATTTCCCAACAAAAATGCACTCACTGTTGTCTGAAAGATTACATTGGACCAATTTGTTTTTTTGTTGTTCTTTTACTTCTTTGAAATAAAACACACATCAGATGTTATCTCTGGTTAAGGATTAGCTTAACATAAGAAATCAGACGATTGTATCTGCATGTCCCGAAAAACTCTGTGTCGAGTCGACTCGAGCCACTGCCAACACAAGGCTGCATTGATATCTGTTGTGTTTATCGGATTAAACTTTTTCCTTCCACAAAATCTTCCATTTTAAAGCTGAATACAGCATTATTAAGCATCAACTCCATGTGAAAGACTTCATTTTGGACAGATCAGCAGTGTGATCATAACTAATTTTTAAGAAAATAAATATAACTAAATATAACCCATCATCATATAATTTAGAATAACTAAACGCTTTAAAAACAGTATTTATCCTCCTAGGTCCTAGAACTTCCTGAACTGATAACGTTAATATATGATATTTTTCATGACTTTATCATTAAAATTTTAATTGAAAAAAATGCTTATTTTTTCTGCCCCCCCATTCAAAATCAAAAACAACTTCCTTGTCTTCTTTGGTGCCAAGATATTTTAAGTATTTTTAAACCCTACACTGCAAAAAAAAGACAGCACTAAAGAAAACCTACAATTATTATTGCTTATTTTCATGTTATAAATCATGACACTTTGAATGGAATCACTGTAATTATCACTTTTTTTTTTTTTTAAAGATAGTTTGTAAAATAGGACTTCAGCCACCTGTAAAAAAAATAAGCACATTGTATTCATTAAGGTTTTATATTTCTGTATTTTAATGGATAAAGCTTTAAAAACATGTAATTTTAGACACTTTCGCCTCCACTAGTAATGATTTACTTTCTGAATCACTTCTCCATTTCGTCAGCAGCGGGTAAACAAAGTAAAACCTAAAATTCACTGTAATTTAGCCCTATTAACAACTCCTAAAGTCAACAACACAAATGTTTTTAAACTTTCTTTAAAAGTATCTCTGCTAGCATATGTGTGTTAGCTGCTGCTAGCCGCTGATGCTAACAGGCCGTTTATGGGTCAAACCGTCTTAAATGTAAGACTGGAAACAAATTAACATTGAAAACAAACACGCATTAAAGCCAGATCAGCCGACAGTTGTTTGTAAAGCAAATTAAAGTCAACCTGTTGCTTATTTTCTCCTACCTGTTCCTTCCTTCTCTGAACTCATCTTCTCATGTAAAGGCTCAGAAACAGGCAGGACATCCGAAAGGAGAAGAAGAAGAAAAAACTATTTAGAGTCCATGAAACCCGTTTCGGTCATTTTAAAGCAGGGCGATGGTTTGGTTGGGAAACCATCAACATAGTGAGAAGTCCAGGAAACAACTTTCCCCGGTCTGAACGGAAATGACGTCAGCGTCCTTCCTGTTCTCAAAGTCCTGATCCTGGATGCCATTCAGGCTGCCAGGAGAGAAGAAGGCATAGAAAACTATATATTATTAGTTTTTTATTATTATTAGTATTTGTATAATTATTGCTATTCCCAGAACAAAGCAATTACACACACATTTTGTTAATTTACAAACAAAAAGATATAATACAAGTAATGTATAAAAAAGTTTAACTTCAAAAAGGATGCAATAATAAAAATAATGCTAAAATTAAGGTCCAGGGTTTAGCTTTAAATTACATTCTTCAGGTAAAGAACCCAGTAAAAAGCTGTATATTGTGTCTCTGTCAGAGAACATGCTGAGAGAAGGAATATTAGAGAATTAGAGAAGCCTCTGCATAAATCCACTGAAAAAAAAGATGACAGGCATCACACACAATTTTTAGTTTTAATACCAAATTGTTTTTGAATAAAGTCACTGGGTGGTTATATTTCTTTTTTTTCTTTGCAAACAGGAAATAATGTTTAACTGGGCCAAAGCACCTGCAACCAAACATAAAATAGCTTTAGAAGTGGCATTAATCATAAATTTAAAGGTCTGTTTTTGTGAATTGTATTTACAACAAAAGAACATTGTAGGGACAAAGCTGGGCATATCTGCCAACCAAATGTAATAACATGATAACAGCTTTCATCCATCCTGTCCTTATTAAACGACGATTTGTATTTTATAGTAATATAACGGGTTTTCCATATTGGTGAATTGTGTGGTTTAAAATCCTGATTTTACAACATAATATTTTCGGGTGAAACTTTGAATGTTTGACAGGAAGATGTTGAATGATAAAATCACACTTCAGGATAAATTCGATTGTCATCTCTGTATTTTATCATATACAAAACTGGGAATATGAAACCCTGAACTACTAGCATTAAAACATTCCTGAAATCAGATCTGATGGTTTAAAGTCCTCCATCCTCACAGCGTTTAGTCATATCTGTTTTCTTAATGTAATTTAGGTATTGAATATAATGTGTTTAGTTGGAACTGGATGGGAACCTGAAAGAAAGTAATTGAAAGCTGTCTATATTGGATTAATCAGTTCGGTTTTGGATTATGGATACACAATATCTAATTAAGCTGCAGATACAAATCTGCAAAATGTAAATAATAAACAATATTAGGCTTCAAGCATATGTACAGGAGAGTGTCAATCGACTGATGGTTGACATTAATGTTAGGTTTTAGTGTAAAAGAAGTGAAAAAGTATAATATAATGAAAAATGGAGAAAGCGTTATGGGAGGAAGAAAGGAAAGGATGTTGGTTGTATAAAATATGAGGAAAAGTTGGAGAAATGAGAAGAACAGAAAGAGATAACTACAAAACATCTTAGAATTGGACATACTGGATTGAAAACAGCTTTATTTACAATAGGAAAACCTCTGACAGGGAAATGTGAGTGTGGGGAAGATGAAACAATGAAAAATGTTATTCTGCATTGTAGAAACTATCAAGATCAGAGAAATAAGTTGGCTAAGAATCTTAATAATATGAAAAGGAAATTAGATATTGTTGATTTAGAAGAACCACTTAAATAGAACTTGTCTGAAAACATGAAACAGGGTAAGAATATCTGCAAAATGTAAAAGATCATTTCTCTAGATTTGGGATTCCTCTAAACTAAAGTAAGAACAGTTATCCACAAGTGGGAGAAAAATTTTAACCGTGGAGACCATCCCAAAGACACACACGCACCGGAGAACAGTTTAGACAGATGAGTCAATCATAAGGGATGATTTAGGACTCTTGGGGTCATTTAATTACCCAGACCTCACAAGGAGAGCATGTTATCTGAATGGAGAAAGCAAACAGGTGACAACTACTGCACCACCCAACCAGTTTTGGTGTGGAGATGAACTCTTCTGGAAGAATTGCAAAAACAGGCATTTTTGTTCAATGTTTTCATGTCATATGGTTGAGAATTTAACACCTATACTGAGACTAAAATCTCTCTCTCTCTCTCTCT
>JAVLVB010001269.1:490063-531128 GCA_032876305.1 Orestias chungarensis
ATATATATATATATATATATATATATATATATATATATATACACACACACACACACATATATATATATATATACACACACACATGTATATATATATATATGTATATATATATATATATACATATATACACACACACATATGTATATATATATATTTTGTGAATAAATTTTTTTAAGGTGTTAAATTTTGAGTCCGTGTGTTCCAGTGTTTAGGTTTTGATAAACCATTTCATGCAGCAAATGCTTAGCAACAGCCTCTCCAAACTCTGCTAAACCTGGTGTCCACAAAACAGGAAAACCTTGTCTCAATAAAATACACAGGTCTACTGCCTAGGTTTGATTCTAGTCTTTCCTGTTCTCATCCTTCTGGAATGACGGATTATTGTCATCTTTCTCGGAAGCAAATGCAACATTGTTTTTTGTCGCCTTTTTTTTTTTTTTTTTTTACAACTCCATGAGTCAAAAAGAAAATTGAAATATTAAGCAGGTATTTTACAGCCTTAAAACACTGTAACCCAACCTGAAACAGGTTTATAAGAAATGTAAGGCAATTTTTTTTAAATATGATAAAACCCTTTAAGTGGTGTGTATAAATCTACATATAATTTTTCAAAGAACACAATTGTCTCTATTGAACAGTTTATTTAGTCATATAAAACATGATCACAAGGTGGACAGAAAATTAAAAAAGTTGAAATGCTATCCAATGCAATTTTGTGACTGTTGGCAAACAATCACAGCTGCGGGGTTTTTTAATTGTAATATTCTAACTAAAGCACGAAGTTTGGAGAGATAATAGAAATATGTGACTTTTTAAACAGCAGTTTGAAAAAATACTGTATAAAAAATTCATGTTTACAAAGAGGCTCAGATCAGTGCTATATGTTGCTATAGGTCTTGTTAGAGTGGGTTACACCCGATTTACTTTGAATGAGACAGAGGCACGGGACGCAAGCATCGAAGTCCTCAGAGAAATAAGATCAGTAACAAGCTCATCGTATCTTCAGGTTTTGTAGTTAATCAGTTCATGGAGCCAACATCATGTAACGAGCTGTACAGAAGTCGAGGCACCGGATCGAGGAGGGGTTTTATGAATGCAACACGTATCTGGAATAAAATTCAAGAGGTTTTAGTTGGTGGGAGAATTTTGGCAAATTGGTCCCGAGTCTTTGTGAGGAACTTTTTTATTTTACAAGTCCATGTCATGATCGCTGACACTCTGGCGCAGGTACTCCTCGTACAGTTTTTTCTAAAACGGAGAAAAGCAGACCGTTAAAATCAAAAGCCATCGTCCACCACTGGGACCAGCACAGAATCAGATACCATACCTTCTTGGTCTTCAACACCTCCTGAATGTACTCAAGCTTCTCCTGAAGCTGCCGTTTCTGTTTGCCTGTAAGAGTCGGCCGAGTTCTGTAGAGTCAAGGAAAAGGTCAACAGCTTAGTTCCTTTCAATTAAAGATTATGCACTGGTTCATGTTGGTGTATCAGATAAAACTCTAATAAATAGACTGAAGGTTGTTGTGATTCGGGTGTGTAGAATAACAAATATAGAAAAAGCAAGGGAAAAAAAATAAAAAATACCTACTCCATCCTATCTTGGGAAAATAAATATGCTGGGAGGCAGTAAAAGAACAAAAACAACAATAATCTGAGTGTATTTGATCAAATAAAAAACAGATGCTTCTGAGGCATCCTACCTGAAGGAGAAGCGTGCGATGATGAGCAGGAGGAAAGAGAGAAAGACAAGTCCACCGCAGCAGTAAAGCTGCTGCTCCCCCGACAGGGAGTCGAATATTCTCACTACGGGAGTCTGTGCAACACAAAGCACCCGTTATTTTCGCCCTAGCTTAAAAACACTACAACAAATATCTTGCACCAGCTTGGATGCTCACCAGATAGAGCGAGAGAGTCTCTGTGCCCTCGCGGCCCAAAGCCATCTCCAGTAGCTCCTGGGACAACGTGCCCAGCACCAGTAAGGCCAGCAGAGCCAGTGGGACGCAGAAACCCAGCAGGGTGAGGAAACAGCTCTTGCAGCGAGCTCGTCTGTTCTCTGAACTGCTCTGCCTGTGTGATCAAATGATGAAGGTTATATTCTCAGTGTTTAGTGGGTAGTAGAAATATTTCCATATATGATTTTAACAATTTCCCAATCAAGCTTTTCTAGACATTTGTGTTCAAAAGGAAACAAAAAATAAAAAATGTATAAATATTTAGTTTTAATGTTTCTGTTATTAATAATCAATGACAACTATTTTTAAGCCTGTTGGCAAACCTCGGATAGCATTCTTATTTTTTTGGTTTACTTATTCATTTATACTGTTAAATACAATCACCAACTGAAAAAAAAAATGAACAAAACTGAGTTTTATAACATTACAGGTGATTTTGTTTTTAAACCCTTTATTATTTTTTCACATTTTTGATAAAAAAATATGAAGCTTGGGTTCTTCTATAAATAAAATATTCCAGTTTTTAAACCCAAACACGGGTCCAATCTTTTTCTTTAAACTTTTGTAACTATGACAACAATAAATGCCTTTAAGGTGAGGCAAATAAAGGACAAATAATCTAAATTTCATTTAGATCAGTGTGAACAGCACTTTGTTTTAAGTTTGCTTATGTTTTAAACAAGATAAGGAAATTCTGACACTTTTCCACACTGAGCTCTCAGATTTGCAGGAAACCAGCTAAAAATCTATTTGTTATAGTAAAAAAAAATAAGTAATCATCAATTAATATCAGAAAACTCTGAACATAGATATCAAAAACTGTGTTTCTTGCCTGTCATTCATGAGTGTATCTGTGATCGCCTCACTGATGAGCTCACAGTCCTTCTCCAGAGAGTTGAGGGTGTTCTGGACCGTCTGGTTGATGGTTTTCTCTATGGTGCGACAGACCTCCTCAATCTGGTTTACACAGCGGCTGGGCTAAAAACAGAAGCAAAGAAGGAAGAATAAATAAGGTGTAATGCATTATTTTAATTTGCACAAACTTAGAAATGAGGTCCTACCTTGTTTGGATTGGGGATGTAAATAGTTGGCATGTCAAAGCCACATTTGTTGAGTCCTTGTCTTTTGCAGAGCTCCTGAACAATCTGCATCATTACTCTCTAAAAGACATTTAAAAAAATGCAGTCAATCTGGATGTTGTTCCCACCAAATATGGTCGACACATCAATCGTCTAACATTTCGACAAACCATTGTTTCCCAAACTTGAACGCCGAGCTAACACAATTTTTCCAAAGATTTACTTGACCATGGGGTCAAAGAAAACCAGGATAGATATATATATAATTTTGAACCGATTAGCTTTAAATTTGTCATACATGCATTCCCTACATAAAACAGGTACACTGCCTCTTATTTTAAAAGTCTTGCAAAAGCATATTTTACTACATTATAGCAACATCGTCCCATGTATATTATAATTTGTGTATTTTGTGTGAGGAAGTCCAAACTAGGTCAAGATTTAAATCCAACTGAGAATCCGTGGCAAGATTTGACTTCTCACAGTCTTCATTTAATCTGGCTGAACCTGTTTGGCAAAGAAGGTAGCCGATTATTTTTTTTCCACATGGTAGAGTCGAAAGGTGTAAAAGTGTGGGGCATATGAAAAACTTTGCAAGGCCCTTAAAATTCCACCCCAGATCTGTGGCCGAGTTCACCTGTCGGTCTGACTCTCCACCGGCTTCATCTGCCTTGCTCAGATAAAAGCGCAGGCGGTCGCCATGCTTTTCATTCAGGCACTCCACAATGTTGAGGGTGCGTTTGCACAGAGCCTGACCCATGGGGTCAAAGAAAACCAGGATAAGGTCACAAAGCTCCCCTGAAAGCAGCAAGAAAAGGAAATCATTATCCATGACAGAAAGACTCTTTTCAACAGAGACAAAAAAATAATCACAAGAATATATAGTTATTATAAGTAAATAAAGGGTAACAAAAAGTATTTATAATATTAGAATACATCATCCAGTTGTTCAGTTCTATAGTTTTGTTAATTAATTTAGAACAAACCTTTAGGAAAACGACTAATATGTGTGAAATAGATCATAAGATTAGAGTTGGTTATCTAAAATTGCCCAGATCTCCAATCTGAGCAATAAATGAAAATGTGAAATTTCCACAGTTCATTTCCCATTTGCAAACAGAAAGAACGCAATAAAGGGAGGTTGGATGCAGTGCTGGAAAGACTGGCAAAAATTGAAGTCTGAGAAGAAACATCTGCTACAAAAAAGGGAACAAAAGTAAAAAGTGACAAAGTAAAGATTAATAAGAAGGAAATAAAGGACATAAGGTAGTGGGAGGATAAATCAAAGAGACGGAAGGACACCTGGAACACTCTAAAACCTATACTATTTGTTTCAGGATCAAATAGGAACGTTGTAAACAAATCTCTGCTAAATGTGCCATCAGTCAACCATATACAAATCTTTATGTTATTGAAGTTTATGAAAAAGTGTCATAAATGCTCAATAAATATCTATCTATCAAGGAGGGAACACCAACCCACCCAGCCAGAGGATGACCTCGTCCACATCAAAGGGATATTTCATATCTCCATCCACCAGGCCTGGAGAATCCACAAATGTCACCAGGCTGAACCGCTTCTGGCGCGATGTGCAGATTTCTGTGCTCAGGTACTCTGAAACACCTTGAGAAGAATTGAAAGATTTGCAATGCTACACACGAACAGTATAGCAATAATAACAAATACTCGTCTCTGGTAGAAGGAAGAGACAAAGGAGCCGGGACGTTTTCTGACAGTGAGGGGTCCCAATCGTTAATTTGCTCACCTTTAAACTCTTGCAGAGGCTTGAAATGTGGATACAGATGAAGGGTTGCATTTCCCTAAATGAGAAAACATAACCACATTTGTTATTGCTAATGTGTAAGGCACTTTGCTGTTGAACAGACACGGAAAGCAGCTTTGTAATCAGACTTGGTGCTTAAAGTATAAAAAAAAGCACTGGGGTTGAACAAGACAAACGTTTGGGTGTTAAAGCCTTGACCAACAACATTCCTGGTGCACAAAGATAATCTGCTGCTGTTCTACTCACCGTGAGGGACTCTCGTTTGCGACCGCTTGTAACAAAGTTGAAGCCCTGCGTCTCAATGGCCACACCGGTGCGCTGGATGTGCTCCTCCACATACCTGGACAAATATGTGTGATAGGAAAACATCTTAAACTGCGTCACAAGGCAGTAAAGGACTGTAGTTGTATTAGTTGGCCAAACGGTCTATAATGTGTATGAAAATAAATCCTTTAAAAAGGTATTTAGACCCATTTTTTTCTCACGTTATAACAATAAGCTGATTAAGAGACAAGGTACTTAATTAGGCTTTACTATGAAAAACCAAAACCAATTTTCAAGTCTTTCTTTGATCTAAACCTTGCCAGAGTAACCTGATTAGGCTTGCAGTCCTGCTAGAAGGTGAACTTTAAATACGTCTTAAGAGTTTTTCCGCCTTTATCATGTTTTCTCCCAAGATATCCTGTATGTAGCCCAATCCATCTTCCCATTAACTCGCTAGTTTCGTTGTTTTGACATGATGCTGACAAAAAACCCTTGTTTCCAGATAAAGATGATGTGTGCACTGGGATGGCGGTTTGTCTGTTTTAAATGTAGCACATAAAAAAGGCACACAATCCATAATAAAAAACATAAACAGTAGCTTTCTCTCTAAAAATTAAAAAATAAAAGCAAAAAACAATTGATATGCCTTAAGACATGGCAAGCAGCGATGTGCCTTAACTTCAAACTGGATTTTATTTAGGGTTGTAGGAGTAAGAGAGGGGCTAAAAACATCATTAAAATTATGCTTTACTTTGTGTTGGACTAGCACATACAATTCCAGTAAATCACGCCCGGGTCTGTAGAGAGGAAAGCCATTTTTTTTGTTACCAGTTGATGAAAGAGCTTTTCCCAGCAGAGTGGTTGCCCATCAGCATCACTGTGATCTTTTTCCTGGGTGGAAGCAGCTTCACACCAACAGACTCAGCCACTGCAATCAACCCTGCAGAAACAAAGAAGACCAAGTTAGAATAAACTCTGATTGGTTATTGATGAAAGAAGAAAGCTCAGAATCCTACTAAGTGAAACAGCTGTTTTATTTTAGTCCAGGCTATTAAAACAGAGGTGGCTAAACTCCCAACAAGTGCTACGTCAGCCAAAATCTCAAAGTCCTTATTAGCAAGTGTAGCTAACAGTTAGCCCGAACCGAAATACTGCAGGGCGTTACCAGGGTAACACATTCAGATTGTTTTAACTGTTTTGGCGGGGAGGTAGTAAGGCAACTAAGTTACTAGCAGATATTGTTTAACCCACCGCTGTCCAGCTCCGTGTACAGCTGATGAATGTCCCGCAGGATGCGCTCATCACCGGACACGCCGCCCGCTATGGAGTCCGCGTTAGCCGCACTCCGACTCTTAGTTTTTCCCGACATAACCGCACACGTGAGGAAGTCAAAGTGTTCCCAAAAAAAGGCCGCAAGAGCCGTCCGAGGTTTACGAATAGAAACGGGAGTACAGCCTGTCCTCAAGCCCGGGTTTAAATCAACCCGGTCTGCTGAAAACACCGGCGGTGAAACGTTTCTCAGCCACGTCGTCAGATTTGGACGTCTTAAGGACTTCTGGGAAATGTAGTTCCGCTTTTTAGCGTCTCCACTATATATATATATAGATATACACACACACACACACACTTAGATGTGTGTGTATAGATAGATAGATAGATAGATAGATAGATAGATAGATAGATAGATAGATAGATAGATAGATAGATAGATAGATAGATAGATAGATAGATAGATAGATAGATAGATAGATAGATAGTCTGCATGGTGTCAATCAGAATACATTTTGTTTTACATTATACAAGAAACATCTTATTTTTTATAACTGTTAAAACTTTACTAAAGCGTCTCCACTATATATATATATATATATATATATATATATATATATATATATATATATATATATATATATATATATGTTTTTAAGCTTATTTTCTGTTTAAATATGATTATCTAGGTCTTAGATAGATAGATAGATAGATAATCTGCATGGTGTCAATCAGGATACAAATTTTTTTACATTATACAAGAAACATCTTATTTTTTACAACTGTTAAACTTTTTGAACTTTGTCGTGGCATAACATAGTAAGCGGTTTTTGTAAAATATTCAAATGTTTTACTGATGATGAAGTCTTTACAGTCTGACTGCACTTAACATGTTAATATCAGTGATCTGTGAGGATATATTTTTGCATGATAACAAAGATTTAAAACAGAACCATGTTCAAGCGTTCTTGCATGTCCCCTGCTTGTTCTGAGCTTTAATCAGCTGCTCGGTTTGTTTACTCTTCAAGCTTGCTTTGTTAATTGATTGTGCCTTTGATTATTAGGGAGACATTGAGGACTCTTATGGAGCTCTGACCAGAATTGTATTGTTGTATTCTCTCTTCCCACAACAGCAAACGGTCAATTAATGCTTGATTGGTTTACATTAAAAAAATCATTTAAAAAAATGTGAAGAAACGCTTACTGTTGTAGACCAAAAGCCAAATGCATCACTTGACTACTGAACATCAGCATGATTTTGGTCTGAGAAAATGATGAGGGTGTATCATATGCATATCAGGTTTGTGGCGCCAACTACGATGGGCTTTCATTTAATTAGTGATTCTTCCTGCAACTCCTGCCGTTGATTAGTATTGGACACGTTGCACACACTGAATTTCTTTAAGGAAATTTTGAGGTTTGAAATGCATGCTGTTAAGTGAGAGATGTTCTGGGAATCCTGTGGAAAAAGTGAGAGATGTTCTGGGAATCCTGTGGGGGAAAAAAAGTCAGGAAGTGCTCCCTCGCCGATACCAGTGAGCTTTGTTAGTACAAAGCAGAGCGACTATATTTAGTATACCCGCTTTCCTCTAGATGTACCTCACATTCAGCCTATCTGTTGATGGCATCCTGCTGACCCCCCCTCCTCCTCCTCCTCCCATCACTGCTTAGCATTGTCACCACAAATATGTGCTTGGTTTGTTTAAGGCAAATACTTCCTTCTGAACTTGGATGACAGTGGAAACAAATTTGTTACAACAAATTTCACAGCATTTCAGAATATGGATAAGCACAAAACTGTGTTTAGAACCCACACTCACCCTACTTTAATACCCCTAACTAAAAATCTATTTAGGCCAATTGTCTATAGAAATCTAACAAGAAAACAGAGTCCCTCTGTGGAAAATTTATTCTCTTCTTTGAAGTCGACATTTTGACTTTCTGGAACACATGCTAGCGCAGGCAAAAAAACAAATACATATTTACATGTTTTTAAGAAACCAACATTCAACATCACAATTATTATCCCACCCCCAGCTTGAGGTGAAAGTAGCAGCATTATGCAGCAGTGACAGGGAGACTGGTCAGTGTTGCTATTAGATAAATAGAGTAGCATCAAGACTGGGAAAGCACTGCCTTTTTGGCAGCACAGCAACCCCCAAAGACCATTTAAAGCTTCATTGCAACAGTTTATATTAAAGCATTTCTGTGTGTTATAATGGTCCAGTCAAAGTCCATACCTAAGTCTATTGAATATCTGTGTGGACGACTTGAATCCCGCTTATGGATGTTCTATCCATCCGACTGACGCATAAGCTTCAGTGTCTGGATGTGCAAAGCTGGTAGAAATATATTCCCCAAAAAAATGTGTTGTATAAAACGTGGATAAACAAAGCATTAACTTGGAAAAAAGAAGTTCCTGCAAGTTTCAATAAGTTTGTAATTTAAAGCTTTTTAAGAGGATTATTTAAATGTATTACATTTAGCTAAAAAAATATAAAATCAATTGTTAACGTTACACAATAACCAGAGCAAGATAAAGACACATTTGTTAATTTAAGTTCATGTAAATGGCATGTAAAATCAATAATCAATAATGTAATCTTTCTTACAGTCTATAATAAACATATTCATTACTAAAAACAGGGCAAGCTTTGCTAATCATACACTTTCCTAAAATGAAAGAGATAGCAATAGATAAGCTAGCAATGTTTTGATTTTAATTGTCTAAAAAGTTAATAAAAGGTAAAAACAGGTCAAAATACAAATACAGGTAAATAAGGAAAATCTGGGCATATTTAACCCATTTTAGGTTAAATAACAGTTCATGAGACCCTGCAGAAACCCTGCATAGATGGTAGCTGCACTTTATTAGATTACCATTTATAGAAATGTTGAAAACTACATCTCAGGTGGTAAAAATGTTTTGCAAAGCACACATGGAGTGGGTTTTGGGATTCAATACACAGAGAGGCTACACTTTAAACCCTTTGTGCAGCCACAGCATTATCAGTGATTCACCAGAACAATGTACATTTTACTTATGTAAAAGGTTTAAAGTTACACAAAATTTTATTTCTTTTGGTTTTTACTCCATCATGCTAACTGGTTAAGTATATCTTATGCTCATCCCTTCCGAATATCATAAATAAATTAGAAGGGAAATTGCAATTAGGGGGTCATGCTTGCTGAAAGGAGAAGTGCTCTTCAGGCTCCGCTGGGGGTTCGTAGCTACATCAGAGCATCCTTTTGTGTTCTGATTACCAGTGGGCCTCCCTCTCTCTGGCAACGAGCTCCAAGAAGTGGGAGTGGCTCGCAAAGAGGGTGAGGGACGAGTCCAAGTCCACCCACTGGACGTCACCTGCGTCATCACCGGCTTGCAGAGGTAGCTCGCTCACACTGTTGCCTGCAATCGCAGGAATATTCAGTGGGATGAGCGCGAACCCACGGCAATAGGAAGACCTAAAACAAAACTGAGATGAAAGTTACCCGCTTCGTCGTGAAAGTTGACGGCAACCGTCTCCATCCAGGCATTGTCAGTGTTTCTCGGATCATCGACGTAGCCTTTATAGACCTGAAGGGAGACAGACGTAGAAAGGGGTTTGAAATTATCTCCAAAAGGATCTGTGAATTTTCCGAGTGCTTCCTTACACCCATATTTGGTAACAGGATGTACAATGTCATGCAAATGTATTTGGCCCCAATTAGGTTTTGTAAGACTATTTTAAACACACAATATTCAATGAATTTTATTTGTCAGTTAAAAACAAAATAGTGCATGGTAAAAATAAATAAATAAATGAATAAATGTATTTATATATATATATATATATATATATATATATATATATATATATATATGTATATATATATATGTATTTTAGGTTTGCCTTTGTGTTTAGCCCACTGGAGTCTTTGTAGCACTGCTGTTTGCCCAGGTCTTTTGGCAGAGTCTCTACCAGCTTTGTATATCTACAGACTGAAATCTATGCCCATTCTTTCATGCAAAGTACAGCTACATCGCAACGAGAGCAGCAAATTTCAATGCTTGCTGTCTTTGCAAATATTCTCAACTGGATTTAAGTGATGAATTAACTGGATGAATTTTCTATGATATGAACCGTTGCACCGCAGCTCTGGTTCTGACAAGTTCCCTTCCAAAATTGCCTGGTGTCTGCTCAAAAACCATTTAAATCTTCACCTGTACTTTATTTCTGGCTGAAAAAACGTTTAGCTAAAATTTAACCGTAAACTTTACTTACTAGAAACCCTGGTGAGTCGAAGAGCTTTGTGATGCGTTTGTGAATCTCTTCTTTCTCCGCCTGGTTTAACGAAAGTGAATTCAGTGTTTCCTCCGAGAACTCCCGCTGCAGCGTGAGGGAAACCTGTTCGCCTGGGTCCACCATTCCCTGTCCAAACCCAAACGCACAGACAAAGATGTGATTTATAGCGCCCTCTAATTTAAAAGGCAAAACAATTACACAATTATGCCATATCCCAGCAATTTATATGTTGGATAATTTAAATAGTTACAGCTGGAGAGGAATTAGTGACAAGAACTAAAGTAATCTTAATGGATTCATTTAGTCTTTTAATTAAACAAACGTTGGGAGATGCACAAAAAAATAAATCCAAAATATCAAAATCAGACTAAAATGACAAGAAAACTTACCCCTGGAATGGCCCACTCCTTACAGTCTTTCCTCATGATAGATATGAACTGTAGGATGGGCTTTTTGGAGGTGGAGTGATAAATGTTAGCTCCACTGACATCTACCTTCCATCTGCCACAAAATGTAATGTGTCAGGCAATCAGAGAGTTAAAACAAAGCAATCATCCACTGTGACGGTCAGGAAATGTTCATACGATCACAGGGGCGTTCATTCTGGAATAAGTTTAGTTTTAATTATGCATTTTAATTTAATCTTCTTTTTGCAGGTTGGACTGAAAAAAAAAAAAAAAACACACACACACACATGGCTGCAAAAAACAAACTGATCCCACAAATATTACGGAAGGTTTTAGGTCATGGTCATTGCATTTCCTGAACACCTGACGTATCCAAGTTTTAACAACCTAGTTGTTGATCTGAGGTTGATCCACCAACACTACCAAGAGCAAAGACAAACTCTCAGTAAACTGCTGCCACCACCGTGCTTTGACACAATGTCCTTTTCATCAAACATTTCTCGAGAGTGTATTTATTTTGTCCATGTCTGCAGCTGTCTATTTCAGGTAACCAGAAGGGTGCACATTTTTGGAACTGAGCCCATCTTTGTGGATAATAAACGAAATAAGGTATAGATAGAGACATATGTTTGTCTACCATGTCCAATTCAGCCCTGGTGGATTCGGGGTTGCTTTTGAAAAGTCAAGGATGGAAGAGAGAGAAAAAGAAAAAAAATAGAAAGAGGGATGATGCTCGTACATTGCTTGCATTTTCTCTCCCTGTCCTGTCCACCTCTCCTCCTGCTCTACGCTATTTGTTTGCTGAGATGGCACCAGCAGAGAGGGAGAGGAACAAGAAGTACAGATGGACGTATTTTACTATTGCAGACAAAAAAAACAACAAAAAAAACAAACATACGTTCAGTTTTTCAGAACACAATCAACAATAAACAGCTTTAAACAAATAAAAAATAAAATTAAAAAAAACATGAAAAACAATAGTCAGCAAGCTTTTTTGGTCCAGCCCACTTAATGGGCTGGACCTCAACAGCCTTGAGGGAATGTGAAAACGCCAGTTCAATCCAGGGAAATTAACCAATTTAAAAAATGGTTCTAGCGTTTCTGAAATGATACCAAATTCTTGTCAGTGGCTCCGAAAGCTGTGTGGGTTTCTCTGCAAATTTGCTGAAAGGCAAGAAAGTCGTGGATGGTAAGAATTGTCTACTTTTAAAATATAGGAGTATTTATTTTATTATTAATTAATAGTAGTAGTAGTAATTATTGTAATTTATAGAGTATTTTTACTTACTTAAATAAATCTTTAAAATGTCACTTTATGACTAAATCAATGCTACCTTGTGACAATGGGGTCAGCAGCATGATTGGGTCCCCATCGTCCGAGCAAACCTCTTCCAGTCAAACCGGTCCGTCCACGAGGATTTCTAGGGAGACGAGGAGACCATCAGTGTTTAAAACATGGATTTCTTCAGTAAAAAGCAAAAAAGCATTAATCGTTCTCCACAGAAAGCGCTCCTCCAAGTGTTGCAGTGTGATAATATTAAAGATTCATTAGATCTGGCTTTTATCTTACAAAGTGCTGTGTGAGTTTATTAATCTGATTTCAGGGAAGTGTTTCAAATGACAACTGAACTTACATTGGCTTTTCATTTTCTACTTCGTAGTGTCCCTCAAAGCTTGTCCTATCCACGTCATCATCCACGGTGTTGAACTTCGGTGAGAAAGAACTGCGGGACAAACAAGCGGTGGCCAGAAAGGGGATAAAGTCGCTCAATACTCAAGGTATTTTGCAAAATCAATGACTCGATACACCCTGGTGGGTTTCCCTAGGTTAGGAACTTTTTTGAACTGATATGTTTATGATGCATTTATGAATGGAATCATTTTTTGTCATGTATTGTAAATTGGTGCTATATAAAAAAAAACTGATTCTTCTTCTTGCCTCTGTTGTGGTGTCAAAGACTTTTTTTTGCTGTGTTTTCAACACGTGATGTTAGGAATACATCTGCAGGGAGTTGTAAAGTTATCCAGAGCTAAACTGTTCAGACCTTTTTCTGTAAAAATGAAAGTGTTGCTCACCCAACATCAGGATCCGCCCAGAGTGGCTTCTTTAAGACGACTGGAGCAGTGTAGTGGACTGGGGTATACTGGGGCCACGTCTGGTTCCAGTCCACCTTGTCATCAGGTACAGAGAAGCGCTTGATAGTGGACTGGGGATACTGCGGACATCTGGATTTGACATGAAGAGCTGCCGAGCAGGGCATCACGATACTGGCGGTGTAACAATGGGTCTCACAGAAAGCTTTGGTGGGTTTAATTGTTGCTGAAAGAACAGCAGGTCTAGAGAGGACAGCAAAAAAAAAGAGTCAAAGATTATACATCAACTGTCTGTTTACCGCCGTTTGCTTTCTATTGAAGGTGATACTTCAAAGCTGGAAAATGTAAACAAATGTTCGCTTTTGGCTAATTTAACCTGGCTCCAGGTGTGCAAAAGGAGAACGGGAATCCGAAGAAGGTCACCGCCAGACGAACCGCACTCCTCCAGCGTCGCCAGGAAGGTGAAACCAGCATTCCTTGAACCTAATGCGTCTGTTGAGCCGCCACCCTCGATGCCCACTCAGTAACCAGGAAGTGCACCGCGTTGCGTGGTGACGTAGACAAACGGCCCCCTGCCTATAGACGCATCTCCATGGTAAACATACATGTTAATTCCTCTCTTTTTTTTTATTTTTAACACAAATAACAACAAAATCCTGCCAGGTTCACAATTTAATTAAAGTCTCACATTTTAGGAACAGGTTTGAAACACAAAAAAAACAACTAAACAATAAAAGTACTAATGAGTCAGAAGGTCATGTTGTGTAGTATTAGTATCTTAATTATTTGAACCATTGCTCAAGGGGTGGGGGGTTGTCTTTTAATACACCTTGAAATATTTAAATGCAAACACAAGTTTTGTATTCAACCAAAAGAGAAGCCAAACAAAAAAAGCTACTTAAATTGATCTCTCCTTTATTTTAATTTATTTTATTTTTTTTACAAAAAGACCAAAAGTTTTGCCATCTTAAAAGTAAAAACTTAAAAGTAAAAAAATAAAATTATAATAAAAATTAAAAAAACAGGAAATTGTGAATTTAATGACCAACCTTCGCTGCAACTCCCTCCAATCGGCATCTGCTCCTAGACACGCCTACTGACGGCTGTTGCGTTCGATCTAGTTCTTTGGTGTCAAGAGCAGGGCTGTGCCGGGTAGGTCTGATTTTGTCCCGCCCGTAAAAAACAGCCTTCTAACTTACATCCAGCGCACCTGCACGTTGGCGTAGTTCTTTTTTGCACGCGCTTTTACGCTACTGCGCTCGCGCACCCTAGTCAGTCGGTTGACCGTGCTTGTCGTAAAAGCGCAGCTCAGGATCTGCCTCTCTGCTCGGTTTCTGTCTTCCCGCTGGAGCAACAAAACGTACTGGGAATAAAAAAAACAACTACTGAGGGCAGCCTAGTCCTTTCGGAAGGTAAAACAACCGTAGGAGAGCGGCGGTGCTTCGCAGAGGAGGATGGCGGATTCACGCAGCGACGTTCCCGACAAGGCCGAGAACTCCGAGTGCGCCGCGATAGTTGACGCCGCGGGTCCTGGGCTCGGCCCTAGCTCCGACCCACGCCCAGACGCCGGAGCTACATCCAAAGCCGCCCCGATGTCCGCGTCCAAGCCAGAGGCGGCAGCGGCCCCCTCTTCCTCGCCCCAATCCAAAGTGGAGACGGTGAGGGGCCAGTATTTCGACGTTGGACCCCGATACACCAACCTGGCTTACATCGGAGAGGGAGCGTACGGGATGGTGTGGTGAGATCTGCTTGCTTCAAATCTGTCACCGCGAAGAACGGATGCGAATACTACAGGAGGCCGAATACTACAGGAGGCCGAATACTATAGGAGGCCGAATACTATAGGAGGCCGAATACTATAGGAGGTTTTAAGTTTGCAGCAGTCAGAGCTCAGGGTTAGCTGGGCTGCGACGAGCTTTACAGGAAACACGATTGGGAGGGATGGCGCAGGACGTGGTTTTACTCTTCTTTTTTTTAATTTTCTCTTTTTTTTTATTTTCTCTCTCTTTTTTTTTCTCTCTCTTTTTGCAACCTGCACTCGACCTCAAATGTCTGTTAAGGCCTCACAGGATCTCCACCCATGTCCTCGATAAACACCCAAGAGCGCAGAAAGAAGCTGCAGCATTGACTTCAGTCGGGTTCATCCATGTTTTTCCTGCTGACCACCGTGTGTGACCTCTTACTTAGCTTCCTCGTCTCCCGCAGGTTGTCGACGTATGAGTTGATCAGATATTACAAAAGAACAAATGACAAAGCCGATGCAACACTCAGTCGTGTCTGCTCTAGTTTGCATGTTGCAGTTTCGGTTATGTGACGCCATCATGCCTGCAGACAGCTTGGAAACATTGGCATCCGGTTGGTTTAGTGGAAAAAGACAAGTTGGTCTGCATAACAACAATAATAATAATAATGAATGGATTGACATTTTGGATATATACAATCTACTTCCAGCAAAGTTTAGGGATACAGCTTGACCCATTTTTTTCCCCCCATAATTCGCATTTTGCATCAGTTTTATGCTCTTAACCTTAAGTAGCTGTTTGATGATGCATTGTAAAAAAAGTAATTTTGGTAATCCTCACCTTTCATGCATGTGTTGAATTAGATCGTCGCAATTCATCTTTTAGATTTGAGAGTAAATTCTACGTCGGACACGGTGCATGTTCATAAAACAGGATCTAAGCCGCTTGACCTGAATGAATAGCCCGGTTTATCCAGTGAATTGTGCAGTTGCACATCCTCACTGATAGCTGAGCCGTGGCGTAATGTCTGTTCTCCTGCAGGGCTTAATGCAAAGCTCAAGTTCGATAACCCCAACAAAGGAAGTAGCACTTAAATGAAGCTCTGACTATCACAGGTTGTCAGTTTCTTTGTGCACGCCACGTCTATCTGACCTGCATCTACAGCTTGTTGCAACACCCCCCTTGAAAAAACTTGCGGCTTTGAAGTTTGTCTGCAAATAAACGGCGGTTCAGAAGCCTCGCATCCTCTCCGGTTCCCGATGCGACGGGCCGTTTTACCCCGTGCGAGTGTTGCAGCGCGTAACGCGTCGGTTCTTTTGTGTGTCTCTGCAGCTCGGCCGTAGACAACCTGACCCAGGAGCGAGTGGCCATCAAGAAAGTGAGCCCGTTCGAGCACCAGACGTACTGCCAGCGCACGCTGAGGGAGATAAAGATCCTGCTGCGATTCGACCACGAGAACATCATCGCGATCAATAACATCATCAGGGCACCGCAGTTGGAGAACATGAGAGATGTGTATCCTGCCAAGCTTGGACGTGTGGATGTGTACTTCATCTTAAGCTGAATGTTTTGGAGATTTTCTAATGGAAACGAAGCTTTCGGCTGAGTGCAGCGAGGCTCGGATGGCATTGACGCTTCTAAGCTTTCTTTGGCTACTAAAGCAGGGAAGAGGCACTAAGATCAGGGGTCGCAAAATACTTTAGAACGGAGACAAAACCTTGAGTCTCTTTAAAAGTATCAGAAATAAAAAGTCTGCAGGCTTTGCTTATTGGTTTCTTGCCCCGTGTTAGTTTTAACATCTGCGCTTGTCGGGGTTTGATAACCTGCAGTTGACACTTGTGTTGAGACCTCTGCGCTCCTTATTGCACCTTAATGCAGCCGGTAATGTCGATTGCATTTTTCTTTGAACGTTGGGCTGCACCTTTACACGTTTCAAAGTAAACAGGCCTGTGGCTGGCATCTGACGAGGTTAGACGAGATGGACCAGTCGGCAAGGGTAAATCAGGATTCCCCGCCCCTCGGATCCCATCACCAAGCCAGTTTACGCAGAAGCATAAAGAAAAATTTATAAAATTGGGGATCAGTTGGGATTTACGTTGAAACCTTGGACACAAAATGTTAAATACCATACTGAAAGTCCATCAAACTTACTGAAAGACATGATTTAAATCCTTTTAAGTAGTTGTTTTTCACTGGGATTTTTTGATTATATATTGTGGGCAGGTTAAGAAAAAAAAAAGTTATGCAAGCATTGATGCTTATTAATAATAAAAAAAAGGATATATTTTTTTCCTAGTTTAAAAAACGAACAACTATAAAAAATGGATGAATTGATTTCAACACCAGGAAATAACTTTTTTTTTTTTTTTTTTTAATCTAATTGCAATTTTTTTAAGAAGTCAAAAAGGGGAACAGATTTCCCTGTATTGGTCAAAATACCAAACTTTAGACACCATAACTTCTTAGTTGCATAAAAAAAAAAGACAGAGGCGGGTTAATCTTGCACAACGCCGGCTGTGCGCTTTCGCTTGTTTTCTTTGGTTCCCATGAAGCGTCGGCGACGTGTGGGCACGGCACGCCGGCGAGCTGCTGTCTCCGAGCGCCGTTCTGGCCGCTCCTTTTGTTGAAAAGCATCATTGTTTCTTGAAAAAAAAATGGCAAGAATGTCTTGAGTCCTTCAATTCTTGTCTTGTTTGATGCTCCTAGACGGTTTGGCCGGGCGGAAAGCAGGAAAACGAAGCCACTCGATCGGCTGATATCAACAGATATCCGTCTTTGTTGCTATAAACACGTAATCGTATTAATTGAAGTCGGTGTTTTTCTTTTTCAAGCTGCTTTAGCTGCTCGTCTGTTCACTAAGGTCTGTGCCAAAGAACGCCCCCACAGTTGCTGGCTGGCATTGCCTTTTGGGCGTGCCCAGTAGGAGAGAGAGGTCATATTTAAATCCTTTCTTCAGTAAAGATGTGTATGAAGTGATACAATAAATGATTTAAGTAGCATGATTGGAGTTGAGTAGGTATATAAGTGCTTTGTCAAGGTTACTGTGCTGGGCTCTTTCTCTCTTGGTTTCCC
The DNA here is from genome assembly GCA_032876305.1 of Orestias chungarensis. NCBI lineage: Eukaryota > Metazoa > Chordata > Actinopteri > Cyprinodontiformes > Cyprinodontidae > Orestias > Orestias chungarensis. Next base: position 508,008 of record JAVLVB010001269.1, read on the forward strand.
CTGGATTTAGACCACATTTAGGACAGAGATCTTCATGACAGAAAGCTGCCTCTGGCTAACATTTACTTGCCATGAGGGCAGATCTTATGCTTGGCTTTCAATGCAACTTAAATGTAAATATGCTGTTGTTTTGTTTGGGTTTTTGAATTTAATTTCCGTGTGACTGAACAGTCGGAGCATTTGCAGTTCTCGTCTGATAACCATTCGTGTCTGTACGTCATGTTCTTTCCATTTCCAATATTTACGTTGTTTATTATTTGATTTATTTTTTTCTCTCTGGTTTATCTGTGTGTGATTAGAGGAACATAGTCATTGCCACACATCTTTCACATCGTCTGCAACCCAAGGTTTCGCAGGTTTGAAGTGTAAAACGACACTAGAAATGAAAGTTATTGTTAAGGGAGATAAATTACTAAGATAATGCAAAGAAAATGCCATTGGTTTTGTCTGGTTTTTGTCTGGTTTGGGTTTCTTTGCCTTGACCGGCGCGCCCGTCCAGCTACATCGTGCAAACGCTGATGGAGACGGATCTGTACAAGCTCCTGAAGACTCAGAGGCTAAGCACCGATCACATATGCTACTTCCTCTACCAAATCCTGAGGGGTCTCAAGTACATTCACTCTGCCAACGTGTTGCACCGCGACCTCAAGCCCTCCAACCTCCTTATCAACACCAGCTGCGACCTCAAGGTGAGTCTGGTGATCAGAGTCTTCAGTGACAACAACGTAGCGCCTCAAGAAAGTATTCGTACTCTTTGAACTTTTTCACATTTTGTCGTTACAACATTTAACGTGTAACATTTTGGGGATTTTGTTTAATGGAGCAACACAAGGTTGTGGGCATAGCTACACCAGAATGGCCCAGTCCAAGTCCAAAATCACATAATGCTTTATTTTATCAGCCTGTCACAGCAGAATACACAGTAAGGACTCAGATCTTCTGGCTTTGTTTTGTATTTTTTTTAGTTCCTGTTCTACACAATGTCCATTTGTCAGACTCAACTGGCTTTCCCCCACCCCGCCTAATTTTACTCAACTTTAAATGTCCCTCAGCTGCACCTGGCCTAGTGGTTTAACCCTCGCTCAGGTGCCGAAGTCAAAAGCCTCAAAGTTTCAAGAGCAGTTAAAAACTTCACATTTCCCTTTTTTCTGATTTCACTTTTTGTCATTTTAGCTGAAACTAACATGTTCAGTCAGTTTACACCCACAGCTTTTGTTTGCAGGAATGATCAGATATTACATAAAGGTGTTCTCTTTCTTTAGTTACAAGCACAAACGTGCATGGTTGTCTGTTGAGACTTGTGTCACAGACCAAAGCACAAAACCCTGTGTATTAAGAGCCATTGTGAAACGTCCAATAAGCCGCTTTAAGGCCACATGCTCTATTACATTGAGTCCATTGAAGTTTGTGCCTCTGATATTAGAAGTTGTGGCTATTTTGCAAGGCGTGATAAAGGACACTCAGTTTGCTTGTACAAGACAAAATTAGAGAGCTTAAGTTGATTTGCTGCCTCCTGTCAGTCTTGCTTTTTCTCTGGTCTTATTCTGGTTTTATCACCAATCATTAATCCCTGGATTAGCGAATCATATGTGAGGACTGCAGAACAAAGGCCGCACATTTCATAGCAGCGTTTTTGTTTTGGGTTTTTTTTTTCCTTCCTAGATCAAAATTAAGAAGTATAGATACATATTTGTTACCCTGGTTTGGAAAAATAGATATGCGTCGCAAACGTAAGAAAGTTAGGAAATAGGTAACAGGCACCATTCTTTCTCAGTTTCAGCCCATTATTCTGCTTGAATGTAGCCTGATTACCAATTTTATATGACTTTAAAAGTGCGTCACTTTAAATGACTTGGTCTCTGAAAGGTGGATCCAATGCTGGAGTCTGAGATCTAGTTTGTAAAGTGTGTAAGAACTGATTATATTTTACATTTTTATTTATTACTCCCCCTTTTTTTCGTTTCTTTTTCAGATTTGTGACTTCGGCCTGGCACGGATAGCCGATCCAGGCCACGACCATACTGGTTTCCTTACGGAGTACGTAGCCACGCGTTGGTACCGAGCCCCGGAAATCATGCTCAACTCAAAGGTAAGAGTTCACTCTTGCATTTTTATTTTTGTATTTTAACTGGTAAAAGTTAACTGCTCCGGTTTGTGTTTCAGGGCTACTCAAAGTCTATCGACATATGGTCAGTTGGCTGTATTATGGCTGAGATGTTTTCCAACAGACCCATCTTTCCAGGGAAACACTACTTGGATCAACTAAACCACATACTGGGTGAGACATTTTTTTTTTTGGTTCATCTTCCCCACATCCTTGATGTGATTGGGAAATAAAAACAATAATTAGCCTTACAGAACAACCTGTGTGTGTGTGTGTGTGTGCAGGCATACTTGGCACGCCATCTTCAGAGGATCTGGACAGCATCATTAACATAAAAGCTCGAAACTACCTCAAGAGCCTGCCACAAAAAACCAAGGTGCCGTGGCAGAAACTGTACGAGTCGGCCAGCAATCCCGGTAAATCAACGCAACAATATTATGACGTGATCATCCTGTATTAGTCCCACAAATGGTAAAGTCCTGAAATTGACATTTACAATTTTTTTACTGGGTTAGCATTTAGCCATTTTAATTTGCTTATGTTTTGCATCTGAACTCTTGGTCCAATGCAGATTAGCAATACTGTCATTTGTAGAGACTAAAACCAAGTAGCCACGCGTCTTTCTGCTTATTTTGTTATATTGGTTACAAAAAAGGGAACGTTAGGGATTTTTTTTTTTTCCTATGTTATTTTTGAGCTAATTTAAATCCGTCAAAGTCCAAAAAACAACATAAAGATGGGTGCAATGCTGAAATTAAAATTAAATGCATTTGGGCTTATTAACCAAATGTTTTCCATACTGAATTAATTAAGGAACTCTCAACATGAAACATTTACATAGTTAATGAAAACGCTTCTTTTTTTTTTTCATCATTCTTTAAAGCCCTGGATCTGTTGGATCGCTTGCTGACCTTTAACCCTGACAAACGCATTAATGTGGAAGATGCGCTGAGTCATCAGTACTTTGAGCATTACTACGATCCCAATGACGAGGTAAAAATGAATCTTGCTACTTGATTTTACCACCAAGTGTTGTGAAGCGACTTTGTATTTAGTGTTTTAACCTGTAAAAAAAAAAAAAAGCAAAAGGAGGAGTTCCCGCTCTGTAACTGCAGCTGCTTATCTTTACAGGGCGTGTATACCCTTCGTTTGTTTCTTACCTTTTTGTTATTAGTTAACTTTGTAAGGTTTGTCATTTTTGATGGCAAGGTTCTGATTCCATATCATAGAGGAAGACGTTTGTTCACTTTTTTTTTTCTCTTTCCTAAAAAATGAAAGCAAGACCTCAGACAGAGTTTCAGGTTACCAGACTGTGATGATGTTGGGAGTGTAAGGAGCGGCGAGCGGCGACAAGCCCTCAGTGCCTGTAATTGAGCACAAAGGTTAAAGGCAGCGAAACGTCAATGTTTTTTTTAATTCAAATCTGGTTTGGTTGTTACGTGTTTAAATTAATGACCCACACTCCTACCCACGTTGTTAGTGTCACGAGGGATTGTTAGAAAACTGCCTACTCGTGGTGCATCCAATGCTCCTGTTTAGTCGTCACTCATTAGAGTTCAACTGCACTACAGTAATGTTTTCCTAAGAGGCTCGAACTCATAACATCTTAATGCCCTTAAGATTTGCTTCAAGGCAATTCACTCTTTATACAGTTTTGCTCGGTTATGCTTCTTATATTGAAGGTTTTGTTTCCAGTAAGCGCCTACGCAGCCACTAGACACCAGATTCCAGTTAGAGAGGATGAAATAATCTGTTTTTCAGGACTGTTGACCTTTTGCAGTGCCGGGCTCCATCTTGAACATTTGTTAGTTTTTCATTTTTGACAGGTTGGTTCCAAACGCGCTTTTTGTAAGGAAAAATGGATTTTGGTCTTTTCAGCTAGAATGTAATTTTCTAAAAAGCACCTAGATTTCTGAAAGTGACAACTTTCTACTCTTTTTTTTCCTCCGGTTTTTTAACTGGTTTTAGCCCGTAGCGGAGGAGCCGTTTGATTTCAGAACAGAGCTGGATGATCTTCCCAAGGAGAGGCTGAAGGAAATGATCTTTGAAGAAACGGCTCGTTTCCAGACGATGAACCCGATCAGCTGAGGCACAGGTGCACGAGAAACAGTGAGTCGCACGTTTTTGGTGGGGATTTTTGGATGTCATGTAAAATCTGCAGACTTGCAAAAAATATTTTCCTTCTACTTCAGAGTTTGGTATAACTACTATATGATGTTCTTTCATAAAACCCTAACAAATGAAAGGGGGGGATTACCTAACGAGGCGCTGTAAGTTCAACAAACATATTAGCTAGAGGAAGTCAAGTTTACTTAACGTCGTAACGTTATGACTAAAATCCCCATTTGGATGAAGACTGATGCTCATTTGTGATATGAATACAGGTGCAGGTGTTTCGGACTGTGAATGTTATTTTCTTTCTTTTCAGTTTCAATTAGTTATTACAGCAAGCTTGGAGGCTGAAGAGTCTGAACCGTAAGCGCATCCTGAAGAAACCAAGAAACATAAACGTTTACCCGCTTATCTTTGCATTCCCACTGTGAGACGGAGCTAAGTAAAAAAACGTATTTCTGTTACTGTGCAGGGCATACTCTCTCATAGTCAGGCCGTTTCTGTTTTATCCATAGTAGACTCCACACTCACCTCACTTATTTTTTTTTTTTTTTGCTGCTCAGGCTTGTCTGGCTCCTCATCAACCCTTATATACCATAATACTGTATTAACCAACTGCGTAACTTTCTTGATCTATGTGAATGAGTTCCAGCTCCAGCGATCCCAGGGCTTAAAGGACCAGGATGGGTGTGCATGTACATACAGATTATAGAGGACTTTCTAATTATTATTATTATTTTTAATGTGGTCATCAGTTGTTGTTTTTTTAAATATGTATTTGGTTTAAGCTTTTGTGGGGGTTTTTGAGTCTTTTTATTTTTATTTTTTTAGACAATAGTGGATGTTTTTAGTGGCATGTTGACAGGATTTCTTTACGGTTTCCCCTTTTTCTTTATGAAAACCTTGATTGATTGATTAATGCATGTGGGGGGCAACTTGGGGGCATATTGGACGAAATGTAGCGCCTGCAAACCTATAACACCAAAGAAGTCCCCTTTTTTTTCTTTTTTCTCCTGACGAGGAAATCCTGTTTTGTAAAAGCACGGCTTTCTAGCCGCACTCTAATTATCAGCTAGAGCTGAAGCAGGACAACCATCCAGCCCACTCAGACTTGCATGACTGTACGGTTTTAAATCCTTCTTTTCTTCACTCCTGTAACATTTGTTGTGGCCAAATGAGGCGTTCATCAATGTTAATCCATGATGTTAACAAAAAAAAAACACCAAAAAACGGACACTTTCTGCCTTTGTTTTGGTCGGCAGAGTTGTTCCAATATTCATTTTAAGTTTTGTTTGTTTCATCTTTTGAGTCTTTTTCACCTCACAGTTTGAGTGAAGCAAGATTCTCCTCCGTGCATTCCTGCACAACACCATGCACAGTGGAGCGCACTTGGCTGTCGGTGTTACTAGTGACGGCTCTGATGTTTCATGCTGTTGCATGCCGAACTGAAGTTACTTGCCAAGAAGAGACTCTCTTTAGCTTCCTGACTCTTGCATTGTTCCGCCTGACAGACGAGGCTTATTTCTCGTTCTCGTCTCATTCGGCTCTGCTAATGAACCCTGTTGGTTTTTCATGGGGACAGATAAGTGTTCACTATTTGAGAAAAATATCACTGGATCACTCGCGGCTGGCCTGTGATCTCCCTGTTTTTGTCTTTGTTTCATGTCTCTAATTCAAATCGAATATGTCTCTCAAAGCCAGAACAAGCTATTTTGTTTTTGTTTTTTCCTCTCCTTCAAATTGTCCCACCAAGCTTTACTCAAAGGGCTGCGTCCTCAGCCTACTCCTCGCTTCTCTGCTTGTCATTTGAGGCTGTTCCCCTTGGTCCAAACCCGACTCAATCAGCACGTCTGCACTTTGTCTTTCATGCCACTCGCCCTCCATTTTGAGTTTAAGTCACCCTCAATGTCTTGTGTCGTACTGGCTCCTCTCCTTGTTTCCTTTCCTCCCTCATAACATGGCACCTTACCTAACAGCTTACTTGGGAATAATGAAAGAGGAATCCCTCTCACACACTTCTCTATACACAGATGCACACACACACTTACACACACACCCTTTCTGGCTTCCCTGAGGGTTTTTTCTATATTCCCATGTATCGTCGAGGTTAAGGCCCTGCCTTTCTTAAAGCCTGTTTGGAGACGTTTTAAATTGTTGTTCTTCTTATTAATAATTTTATTGGTGAAAGGTTTTGTGTATTTGTTTTCTCTTAAGGTCTATTATTATCATTCTTATTTTTAATATTATTAGAAGAACCTTCAGTCTTTCTGAAGAATATGCTTTTTGTCTTTCATTTCCTCAGCGAGTATATTCATTTATTTAGTTTTATTGAGATTATAAGTTCCTGAGAGTTACAGTCTGTATTGATTTATTTAGTTTTATTGAGATTATAAGTTCCTGAGAGTTATAGTCTGTATATTCTATAGGTATTAAATGATTAACAAAAAAGTAATTATGTACATGTAATAAAATAAAATTTCATCATGCTGTGTCATGGTGTCCATTTATTTCTTATGTTTTTCTGTTGTCGTTTTACCACCCCCTTTGCAGCAAACGCTGTAAAAGTTGTTAAAGAAAACAGCAGGGGGCAATAAGTATACATGATTTGGTTATGTTATCCAGACTGAATGGTGTTCTGTATTATTCTTTGGTTTTATGCATGCTTGCTTAGCCGCCTGAGACCCAAGGAGTTTTGTTTTGTTTTTTTCTTCAAGATAAACGGGACCAAATAAGCTAAATAACTTTACCCTGTCATGGTACAGGAAGTGGTTTTTGCAAAAACTGATGTCCTCATATGAGGACACTGGGTCCATTTTCCTGAACATAATTGTATATTCTTTACTTTATTGGAAGTAATAAAGGCATGAGTGACTTAAAATGTATAAAAGCAGTTTATTTCAAACTGGAACAAAACAAAAGAGTACAAAAATCCGATTCCACGCAAATGGCATGACAGCTCAAAGGTATAAAAAGCGGAAAACCTGTACAAATGCAGCCTGGTCTTCTAAAACAGGCCTGCTGGCCTTTGAGAATCATTCAAAAGTGCAAAGAGGTGGAGGACCTCAGACCCTAAATGTGGTTTGTGGACCTGGTTCTTCATCACTGTCTGGGTCAGGTACACCTGTTTTCAGCATGCAATCTGATAAGGTGAAAATGAATGATGGAAGTACAGTTTTCTAACAGCGGGCACAGTTTCAGATAGCCAAGGCTAATCCCAATCCCTGAGAATATTGAATTTATTACCTTAATGTCTTTGCACCTTGGAAGACCACTACGTCCAGCCAGGTTCCATCCACTGATGCAAGAGAAAAGTTATTTATGCCAACTGGATTTGGTTTGGATGGTACATACTGTCTGGATAGGAATGCTCCAGTAAATGGGAACATTTGCTCATGTATTGAAACAAGTTCTGGTTGCAGTTGAATGTGGTCACCATTGAGTAGGAAATTCACAAACGGTCTAATCCTCCAGAACCTGTCAATATCTCTTGTCTTCTGGAAAATCATTGTCAATGACCACTTTCATATTGCTCCTCTATTTATAACAAGGATTAAGTGGTATTGTGTCACAGATGGCAAGGAAACACAAATTCAAATCAAATGAGAAAACCGGCTAATGAAGGATGTATCTTGCTAGATAATTGAATAATTATACCCCTTTGAGGAGGTATTTATTCTTATGGAGTGTCATACATGTATTTTTACATATATTTAAACATAACTGGAGGACAAATACCACTAACAATAACTGCATTTGTTAATTCTTACCAATTCAAAATGGCTCTTCCAACCACATGAGCCAATGTCCTCACACAGTACTTTGTCTTTACAGGCATTGTAATTTGCTACAAATGCATAAAATTTGTCAAATTTTAAAGAAGCGAAAGGTAAAACTGTGCTTAAATACACTATTCAAGCCTGTTCAAGCTTTGTACTGGATTTCACGCCATCTTGTCTTAAAAACCAATTGTGTAAGGTTGTGATATGACCACTAGGCGATGCTGTTAGTGTCTAGCAATAAGGCCAATGGGTCAACGTTTAAAAAAGTAAGAATCATGGCACAGATACAACAATACAATGTCCTCTCAGTCTGATCTCCGTAGGTTAAATGCAGGCCTATCATAAAGTATTTACATGACTGGAGCGTTTCAGATCATGAAAATGTACAACCCCTCACAGACTACCGGACATGTAGAATCAAGAAATCGCCTAGAACCTGTCTGACAACAAAAAATGAGGCTGAGACATGTGGAAAAGAAACATGTATTTACCTGAGCTTATTAACAGGCCAAAACAAACAATGAACTAGGTTTGTTTCTCTGGTCAGATTCTGTTGCTTTCACTCCGTGTGCTAAAAAAGGAGACAACCAACCTACAGTATAAAAACAAGAGAATCGGGGGAAAACGCCTTCTCATTGGTTATTATCAGGCCGAATTATTGTACCGCAGTCAAATCTGTTGAATTTGTCTTATTCCTGATTGAATTAAATTAATCTCCTTCCTCAAACTTATATGCACAAAAACTCCATTATTAAAAAAAGTGGAAAAGGTTTTTGAGATTTTCTTTTCTTTTTTTTGCAATTGTGATAAAAATAGATAATCAACAAATCACATTTATGTAAGCATTTGTATCCTTTGCTGAAAATGGAGTCCTTACTGTTTGTTATTTAGATGTTGCTGAAGCCTAATGGAGTCCAGCGCTGCTTCATTTTTAGAAGGAAAAAAAGGCAATGAAAAGGAGTCATTTTTTTATAATCTATTTTTAAAAAACTAAAATTTTCCATACCTTATAAAAATTTTTAAATATTAATTTAGTTTTGTAAGATTTCCTATAGCTGAAGGATTTTCTTAGTTCCATTCAGATCATGCTAAAGTGGGTTCAACAACATCTGAAGTATTTTGTTTCTTTCCAGAAGGGAGACGGTGCAAATCCTAAGTTTTCTTAATAAATACTTCAACACACCCAAAGATAGCAGATCTATCTCATGTTTAGACACATTACTTTGTAACCTGCCTGTTCTGCTGTGCTATTCTCCCTCCCTGATACGTTTTGCTGCATATCTCAGCAAGGGTGCTCCCATTACTCCTCTCGTGCAAAAGCTACGTCTTGCGCTTGCGGCTTAACGGGAAAACCAAAAAACAGGACGAAAGGTCGAAAAAGGTGTGAACATGCGAACGTTAAACAAAGCCGAACATTCAGATTGTCCTGCAGTGGTCTGTGTGCTGTTTTCGCTGCAGTCTGTGGTTGTTGCACAGCTCCATTGTTTCTTGCACTGAAGCGGAACAATGCACTGAACTCTGCTGACTTTGTCCATTACATAGAATTGTTGTGTAGAAACATTTCGCCGTTTCTGAATTCACATTGCAGTGCTCATGCCTTCCCTGAGCCATGTGCTCATTTAGATAAATACACATGAAGAAACCTCCTGTGCTCCTTGAGAGGAATATTCCAGCTCTGGGGTAAATTTATGGAATTCCATACCAAAATAATCTTATCAGTAATACAGAATTGAGTCACTTTGAGGTAGATTTGATAGGATTATAGCGGCGGTGTGTTAGGGGGGCAGCAGAATAAAAGAAAACCTGGAAAGGTGCTGTCAAATGTACCTCAGACAGGTATGACACACAGCACCATTCCCTTACACCTGAACATGGAGTAACAGAACAGTGCAAGCCAATGGATTACTAGCTGGTGGTTCATTAACTCTTTTTTTACGACTCTGCCTCCAGCTGTCTTCATTGGAAATCCGAAAACACTCTGTTATATTTGTGGGAGAAAGGGTGGAGCATATATTTTTTTTCAGTCTCACCCGTCTGTCTAGTTATTTTGTTTTTCTTTCCTCCAGTTTCCCAACAGGCAGCTGTAAGTTGTGATCTTTCAAATATCTGATCACACATTCAGCATTCACAGCTGTTGGTGGAGACCTTCTGTGTGAACACTTTTCAGAGGCTTGGTGGAAAGGATGATCGCCTTACTGTCCGCTGTCCTGCCTCTGTTGGGGCTATACGTGCTGATCTCGCTGTACCTGTTAAAGAACCCACACCGTCTCCACCGGAGGAAGAACACAGCTTTCCACTGCACTCACATTTCACACAGAGGAGGTAAGAAGTGGGCTGCCAGTGTGAGGGATCCATGATCCAGCTCTGCCTATCTGAGGTCATGACAGGCAAAAAAATTTAAAGATTGATCCTGAAATGTAGGCTATTGAAGCATCATAAGTGATAGTTTTGTTCAACTATCGTTGGATGAGTCTTTTTTGTTCATAAGCGGCTGCTCTGATTGTTTTCCAGGAGCAGGAGAGAAAATAGAAAGCACCATGGAGGCATTCACAAAGTGAGTACTGCTAATTATGTGTCAGGTTTTAAGAGATGACTCAGTTAAACAAAAACAAAAAAACATAGCGGCTCAAATTTATGCATACATTTGCACAAATGTTGTGTCTGGGTACAAGCTGCATAGAAACTAAACAGATTTTTTTAGCCCTTCACAAGCTTCTAGCCTAATTTGGTCGCAATCTTTCCTCGCACGTCTTTGCTAAACCTGTGGAGGTCATTTAAATGAATTTGACTCATAAACATACTCCCGGTGTTTTCACAGGGGTTGAGGTCTACCAGAAACTTCAAATGTGTCTGTTTTACCAATTTACACACCCTTTACTCTCCACAGGGACATCTAAAACGTGCAGCTAACAACGCGGACAAACCAGCTGCAACATGGGGAATTTAGACTCTTTCACCTAAATGGGCGAAAAGTATGCTTGGAATGTTCAAAGGGAGTGTTCAAACACTGTCACAGGCATTATGATGTCAGCATAATGCTGAGGGCCAGATTTGCTGCTTGCATCGTGCAAAGTTGATGACAAAACCTTATAGCTTAGTCATAAATGCGAGGTAGATCTATGAAACGTGGACACACTTGTGTGTTTCGACAAGAGAGTGAAGCCGAACATCCATTGGAGACTGTTTTGGATTCAATAAAGGGAGCTAACATTGGTCTTTCTACAAAGAAATTTAAAAAACAAACAATATCGGTCTATCTTAAGAAGCAGATAAGTTTAAATGGACCCAACCATGTCTGATTATAGGAGTTGAGTGCAAACATGTGGCCAGAATTGCATAGGAAGCTTGTTGATGGTGTTTATTCTGGTATAACTAAGGGCATATTTATTTATCAGTCAGATATGAAAATCCACAATAAACACTTAATAAAGCTGCAACTACATTGCACAATTGCTAATGGTCAAAACATAGCAAATGTTTTACATTCACAAGGCTTCTCTCCAAATGGAAAAACTATTGTATCCCCATGAAAAAGCAACTTTAGACCTCTTAACATACAACAGCAGACATTTATTGCAGTCCAGACATTCATTTGTGATATAAATTTTGCACACACTAATATTGCATTGGCAAAATAGTAACAATATATTGTGCAGCCCTGCCTTAATACTTACCGTAACTCATTGATACAGTTATACCTTGTGAGTTAAAAGATTAAGTCAAAGGGAAAAATCAGTAGTAGTTTCTGTAACAGCACATATTACAATAAGAAATTGATTTAGTATTTAGGTGGCAATAACATGGGGCCAGGACCAGCTCTGCAGAAGCATTGGAACCAGTTTAAAAATACCCATAATGCTAATCCCGCTGAAAACTATGTGACGTGTTTTTTGGCCATTGTGTACATCACATATATTCTTTGAAGTTGAATGTGTGCAATAATTTATGTTTTTCTTTGCCGTACACAGTAAGAGATCAAAACTATTTACGGAATCCATGAAATGAACAAGGGTATTGGTAAAGAAAATGCATGAGACAATAATTCGTAACAGAAATCCAGATTATCGGGGTTAAACTGCATTTTTTCATCAAGTAAAATCACCTAAGGCTAAAACTGCTTGGGGTTTTGGCTCCATCTCTATCAAGTGTTTTTTAAAGGAAAGTCCTCACACGTCCTCACGTTCTTACGCCTCTTCTCTGCTATTCTCTTATTCTGCCCACTCTACTTGCTCCCATCACCTCCTCCCAAACTTTTCTTTGGCCTGATGTTGTGAAATTGTGTCTTGAGTATTTAAAATGCAGCGACGGATCGTACAAGCTCTTGCTGCTGATAAGTCTTTTTAATTTGGACCCATGCACCAAACACGTGCCTTCCCTTACAAGGCCCGCCTCTTTCTGTTATCAGTGCAATAAACAACGGCACAGAGATGCTGGAGATGGACTGTCACCTGACAAAGGATGGACACGTGGTGGTTTCTCACGACAACAACCTGCTGAGGCAGACGGGCTGCAACGTCACCATTTCCTCACTCAATCTGAAGGTCAGACAAGCCAGCAGTTGTTTTTAAGTATTGATTGATTAAACTAAATAAGTGCTGTATGTTGATCAAAGCCATTCTCCGCAAACATTTTGAAACTCTTTTGGCTTCTGTTTCAACTTATTTTGTGTCTTCTTGCAGTAGAAGACCATGACAGCATTGTATACATCGTACCAATGAGTGAAATAGACCTAAATGTTAATAAAATACTTAAAATGAATACACTGAATATAAGCATAATATAGCTTTCTGGTTATAAATCTATCACCTACCAATTACCTACCAATTAAGTACTGCAAATTCACCGCCAAACAGTACACAACAGTTGCATTCGATCAGAGTTTGAATCGTATATGAAGCAAACATTGATTTTAATAAAAATATTTGAAAACAACGTAGTTTGAATACACGTAGCAATAACAATCTTAGTTTCAGTTTTTGGCCTTTCCAAAGGGCTTTGATTAACGTTTGTTGGCGTCATCATCAAGTTCTTGTCTGGGATAAAGATGAACAACGAGATTTTTGCTAAGTAAGTTTCTGCTAGTACAAGTGTTTCCAAAAACACTCCACATCAAAATGCTCCCGTCATCTGGTCCTATTATGTTTGAAGTTCTCACACAAAAGCCTTACATTAAAAAAATCCGGAAACAATTGGGGTCAAAAGTTGAAACCATACGCTACAACAGGGAGGGCTTCACTGTGTGGGTCTCAGAGAGCTCCAACACGTGGGCAAGCCGTCATCCTTCAGGTGCTCAGATGATTTTATGTGTGAGGCTAGTAGTCATTAGTGTCCATTTCAAGGGTGAAAATCAGTAAAAAGCAGCCAAACTCATTAGAAAAATAAAAAACTTTAATAGGACATCAAAAAGCCAGGAAAAAATGTAGATCAACACTGCTTTGAAAGATGGCATTAAAGTCACTTAGGTAGCAAAATGTAAAGAAATGAGAGATGGCTTGGTTTGCATTCAGCAGTTAGTTTATGTTAAGAAACCTCGTTGGTCTCTGAGTGTTTAAATCATATCTGAGTAAATGTTTACACGCGGGTACATCACAAGCACTAACACAGCAGGGAAACAGTCAAATCTCAGAATGAATGCAAATATTCACAGTCATTTATTTCATTTTTTGTCTCTCCATATTTCAGGATTTGCCTCTGTATAAGGAGAGTCTAGAGGTGACATTCCACAAAGGTCAGTTCCTTCTCTCCCATTCAGATTTTTCAATCATTAATGAAATGATGTTTTCCGAAGGCGTTGCTCACAGCAAGTGTGTTCGTTTGATAAACGCTGAATTTTCATGTCAGGCCACTACAGCAAAGGCACGGATAGGAAGATTCCTCTTCTGGAGGATGTGTTCCTCAAGTTCCCTAGCATCCCTATCAGCATTGAGATTAAGGACAACAACCAGCAACTGATTAATGAGGTGCAGAACTCCCCGTATTGTGCAGATAAACTCAACAATGTGCAATGTTTTGTTTTTGTTTTTTGTGGTAGTATTTGTTTAGGTGGGAACGCAATTACATTACTGTAACTTTTTATAGGGGGATTAAATCATCTAAACAATTCGGTGCATAGGTAGTTAAGCAAAAGGGCAATGTTTGAAATTGTTTGTTCAGATTTTTATAGAAATGAAATTCTAAAAAAATGGACATGCATTATTCTGCATCTCCCTGTTTTATATTTAGTAGGTTTTTACAGTACTTAGCTGCATCCATCCTTCCATCATATCAATGTTTCCCTTTTTTTTTTTTTTTTTTACAAGTATGCACTATTTGCTGTTCTTCTGTCACATTATACATGTGGATCTAACAGGTTCCAAAATAAAAAAAGGATACATGTTGAATTTAGTTACTGGCTCCTTTGCTGGTGTCGCAGGTTGTAGTAACCTTGCTTACATCCACAGTTGTGTTTGGAAGTGGGCTGCGCAGCACGGGGCTGGACGTTCTTGCTCTTGGTCATGGCCATTTCTGTCTGCAGGTGTCCAACTTGGTTAAACGCTACAACAGGGAGGGGGTCACTGTGTGGGCTTCAGAGAGCTCCAGCATCCTGAAGAACTGCCGCAGCACCGTACGTCAGCCAGCAGGGAGAGACAGAGTCTGAGTAAAAGGCCCAATAAAAACCTCTAACTCACATTCAACTCTGTAACTGTAACTGTAGCTGTAACCCGGCTTTTTTGCAGTTATGTTGGAAATATAAACATTAAATCCCTTTACGTGGCTTTAATGTCGGCTTTTCCCTCCGTCTCCATCTGCCAAAACCTACAGAATAGCTGTATGCCCTACAGTTTTTCAAAGAAACGGGGCATCCTGCTTCTGGTTCTCTTCTACACCGGCCTGCTGCCCTTCGTCCTTCTAGGAGAGAGCTTACTTCAGTTCTACCTGCCTCGCCTTATTAACAGGTCGGTTTGAAGAACCAGTTTACCCTGTAAAAGTTCTAGTTCTGGTTAATAAGACGAAGCTCTGTGCAAACGGTGCAGATATTTGATTATGATCCCTGCATAATACATCTTTTTTTTTTTTTTTTTTTTTTAAATAACAGTTTGGTGTTCCTAACAGATTTTTCTTTTGTCTTCTTTGTTGTTGTTGTGAACTGATAGGACCTACTCTCCTGAGGAAAATATCCTAAAGAAAAGATGGATTGTTTCTTTAATTGATAAGTAAGTCGGGATTTTGACGCCGTGCTGTCTTTCCAAAAGACAAATATGTCAATCCCCCCCCCTTTGCAATTTAATAGTTACTACTCTAAATGGGAAAGACAACAAATTATCTAAGGTAAGTAAAGAATATAGGTGTTGATCTTTGAAATAAAAAAGATGAAGACAAGAAAATAGCAACTTTAATAACTTCAGATTTTAGACAAACGGTTAATAGGTAGAAAATCTCCTCATACCCATTGTTGGGTAGGGAGTATGTTTGATGCTTTGGGCTCATTTCTTCTTGGAAGACCCTGGTAATTCAGAGGAGAAATGGTATCAATAATTCTTTAAAAATAACACCATGCTCTAACTTTTAAATACCATCTGGGAGAAAACTAGGACCAGCTATTCTGATGAGATAAGATTATAACTGGATGAATGGATGAGACTGACACTAACAGGGATGATGAAGATCTGTATCTTTTTGTTATGCCATTAATCGCTGTGTGCCTGTGAGCAGATGGGAGCAAGCTCAGGGTTATTCAGCATGATAAATCAAAATTAAGGCAAAATATATGAAACGAACAAACAAATGTTGAGAAGAATTACAAACTTCTTCCTCCATGACCATGTTAATCATGAGACCTAAATCTTTTTGGCAATCGTTTGGAGATGATCTATAAACAAGGACTCTTGATTGATCCAGAGAGATTGTGGAATGAGGGGCGATCGAAGATCCCCCTCTCTGTTTACTCTATTTATGTGGAATATTATGGAAGAAAACCGAGTGTTTTCCATTTGGTAAAACGAGAAGTTGTAGTAATTACTGATAGCAGCAATTGTGGAACCAGTGTTTTTCCTAAAGCCCATTCTTAAATGTGTGATTTATTAGAATTGTAAATATATTTTTAAATGATTCCAATGTAGTTTCAACTAAAACAAAAAAGTTTATCTATCATCTTGCTTTTTGCACACTACATATATATCCATCTACAACTCTAAAGAGGATTGACTGATGTTGAAATATGTTAGAGAAACCGATTTATTATGTTTTACTCCTTTTAATGTTTTCAGGATAACAATGAGAAAAAGCCTATTCAAACACCTTGCAGGCCGTGGGATACAGGTACCGCTTTAAGGTTTATTGCACAGTATAGGCAAACATTGCATGACTAATTGCTAACCACTGTGATGCGGCTCAGTGCTTCGTGAGAGATTTTTCTTTGTTAGTGCTATTTATAGGCAAACAGCAGACATCTGTTTCCTCCAACTCTCCTTCGGTTAACCGATAGTGATCACAACTGAATTGATATATGCTACTAATAGAGTTTGTGATTCATGAGACATGCATGCCTGAAGTACCTGAGTGTATGATAATGGACTCTATGTCTGCAACTGCAGGTGCATTTATTTGTCTGCAACGAAAATAAAGACATCAAGGCAGCGTTGGACCTAGGGGCCACAGGAGTCATGACTGACTATCCAACTCTGCTCTCAAACTACCTCAGCAACTATAGGAGAGCGGATTGATCCCAACAACAGAAAGGACCAAGAAAAGAAGACGTGCAGAATCACCAAAGATTGAAGACAAGGAATGTTCAATCTCATCAAGATTGGGCGTCATGTTGCTCAACAGTAAGCCCACAGATCAAGGGTTTCATTCAGTTTTTTTTAAAAATCATATAGAAAACCTGATCACTGCAAGTGGTATCATTTCTACAGGATGTAAACAATCAGGCCGGTCTCTGAAGAAAGAGCTGACAAGCTTTTGTCAGCAGTGAATGTTTAACCAAATGGAGCCTGTCCACTGACAACAAATGATAAGACGCTAAACAAACATGACTTTGTTTTGACTGGTTATTTTCTGACATCAATGATTGTTCTACGGTGCTTATTTTGCATTATAAGACATAAAATAAAAACACACAAAAGAGTGGATTGCCTTGCAAATGTGTCTATCCTCCTCCAACTGTTTCACGCTGAGTTACATTAGAACTGAAAATAAATTGTGCGGTTTTTTTTGTATTTTTTTCATGTGGCAGATTCTCAGTTGGATTTAGACTTCAGATGTGAATATTTTTGAAGTAGTAATCTGGAAGACGACATAAAATCTTACATGGATGGTAAAAAATTAACCAATCGGATTAAATTGCACCCTCATGTGTAAATTCAGCTTCTGTTAAAGAATAAAATATAAAGCGGGTAAATATAAGAGTACTGTTAAATTAAAACGTGCTTTTTCTTTATTTACTAAAATAAGAAAATCAACACGCGCATTCAGGGAACTTTTATCATGGTGCCTTGCATCTGCGTTTTGTCAGCTTGTTTTACAAAATGGTTAATGTGTGCCACGGATCTCCCCCTGTTTTCTCAGGCGGCCGTGGCCAAAGTCCAGCCACACTGCAACGGTGACAATCAATCAGTCTGTCGCTGAAACAAAGGCTGAATTTCTCTGAACTGCTTGTCTGTACAGATTTTAAAAGATATAAAGTAAATCCAGCCCTTTTTGTTACCTTAGTTACAACAGGAGATGGTTTAATGGGTCTATGAAACAATGTGATTTGAATTACTTCCAGGAATCAAAAATCTTGTTGCGTCAATGCTCTTTTTAATCGCTTGTTTCGGCACGTCACATGTCCAGGCTTTAAACTAGTCAGCTGAAGGACAGAAACAGTTGCTGAAAATGTTGACCCAAAACAGTTTATTCATCAAAGAAAACCATATGTTTGGCTAAGGTCTGAGAAACTAAAATAACCATAAAGCTCATTATGTAAACACCTCGGTCAATTTTAGGAATTGAATTTTAAAGGGATCTATAAATCATTAATTCAAAGTAAAAGAAAATAAAAAATAGCCATGATTTACTGAATTTTTGCAACAGTTTTAGAAAGATTAAAACTGAAGGGCAGTGGAAAAGAGCTACGGATGTTCAGTTCATGCCTAGTTTGGGTGGATATGCCAGATTGTTCAAAATAGATCTTGTGATCGAGTTTCAACCTAGGAGCCATCTTTTAGTTTTGTTCAATTTGTCATCATATTAGCACATTAGTAGGTTTTGAGTTAGTAAATTAAATTCTCCAAGCAACACCAGCCGCCAAAATCCAAACACATTTCTGTTTCCAGTGGCTGTGTGAAGGATGAATAGCGATGAAGTAACGAATCTAATTGTGGCTGATGTGGAAAATAAGAAATGGGGTAAGTGACACATGGTGTAGAGCAGTCAGCATATTTGTAGTTATTTTGTGTGGCAGGGTTCCTGACACCCTCCTCAAAGTTGCTTAGTGCTGGTTAAAGCGATAAGGACCCCCTCGGGCCATGCCAGAGGTGTTATTCAACCAGCTATAAGTGGATGCATAATCAAAAAAGTTATGAAACTATTTTAGGAAGGTTCAAAAGTCACTTAGTGTTGCTTTAATACATTAATTGTTGTTTTGTTTTACTATTAGTAGCTAGCCATATATTTTTACAATTTATTTTTATGTATTCATGTCGTCATTTGGCAGAGACAATGCACACAAACGTAGAACAGAACAAGCACGTATTGCACCAAGTCTATATACGTAGTTAGAAGCTACCGGTAATTTGCAGCTCCAGTCCCTGGTCTGGTCTTTCTATACATTAAAAACAATCAATATATAAAAAGAAATTGAATAAAAATACATATTTCCTACCTATTCATATAAACAACCGTACCCCAAATCATTGAGCACAATAATCAGCAAAACCCACTGATTTTTGTGATTTGCAACTCAGGTAGTTCCTAGATTAGGTTATTGAGTTCTGAGGGATCTGGAACTAAGATTTTAACCAGATGAAGAGCAAATGTTGTGTTTGATTGATCCCAGATGTTGGAGCTTGAATCTTGGAATGATGTTATAACACTTTTGACAGTACTTTGGTGAAAAGTTGGAAAAGCAGTGGAATCAGCAAATTGCTGTTGTGCAAACCACTATTGGCAATACAGGCCGATGGTGAGGGATTTCTCTCTGTATGATATGTGGAAAAAATAAACAAATGGGTTCATCCACATAGGTTTTTGTTGTTCTTCATTTGTCTCTGGTTTAATGAGATATAGATGGTTAGAATTACTCAAAAATAGTTTATTTCTGCAACGTTCACCATCCTTTGTATGTTTGGGTGTCATACTGGATGTTGAATTCAGGCCTCTTTTATTTTACCAGTCAGATCTCTTGGTGTTTTTACAACTAGTACAACAATACTGGAAAGCTCAACTTCCAAGCACAAACAAAATATGGTACTGCACAGGCAAAAACATTATAAACACAATTTATTCGCAGATTTAAGCTTTCATTTTTTCTTTTGACTGGAATATCAAGTTTTGTGTGACCCTGACATTATCCCAGAATGACCTTGTTAAAGGATCTGTGGAGGATGACGGCAAGAAGGCCTTTCATTCTCAGAGTTAGAGCTGATCATTAAAATACCAGTGAAAACTTGCATAAAGTTTAACGATTTTAACGGTGGAAATAAAATCTACTTTTGACATTCAATTTTTAAGTAAATCATGTTTCCAATTTGATTCTCCAGTTAGGAAGCTTTGATTTGAGTGTTTGAGTCTATTTAGAAACAACCCTCTTAATAATAGCTACTAATTGTAGTTCTATTAATAATTTTTATCCAAGTCAAACAGAAGTTAATTCAACTTGAAATTCTACTTAAAAATCTCTTCCTTATAAAGTAAGAAGAGGTTCTAAAAAATAAAAAAATTTTGATCCTCTTTGTCAGCACAGCAACAACATTTGAATCCTGGAAAAGAATCGGAATTCCCATGACTGAAGCCAACATTTATGAAACTGGATCAAAAAGCAGGACTATTGATAGCCATAAAAGGGCTCCCATGAAGCCGGCGCTGATTGGTTGACCCACATTTGGAACGTCACCAGGGAGCCGTGATTGGCTGACGAAGGTTTGTTTTGCACCCTTCACCCTTCCTCCGTCTGCGTGCTCTCATAAACAAACTGCGCTCTTGTCCCGCGGGGAACGCGTTGCCCTCTGGTTTGTCAGGTTGCCAGTATTGTTGGGTCTCTTTCTCCTGATTTTTTTTTTTTCTAAACGGGTTTTGGAGGAACTTTATTGTCGAGTCAGACACAGAAACGCGGGCTTTCCTACAACAAAAACAATCAGAGCCGTTTTTTTTCCTGCATCAACCGTCGGCGCGTGCAGGGCTGTAGCGCCGAGGCGAGCTAACGCCTGGACTTTAAAAGCTAAAGTTGGCTGTTTTTCTGCTCCCAATTAGCTGCCAGTCGCCGCAGACGGCTGTTTAGACTTTGAACAGCTTCTGTTTTAGCAGGTGAGTGGAATAGGAAGGAGACACTTTATCCCGCTTCGCCGTGGCGCCGACGGACGCTGCGCTGCTAGCATGCTAGCGGCGTCCTTTGTAAGGTAGTTGATGTTTTTGGCCCGTTTGGGACCACATGTTGGCGATTGTGAGTGTGGAAAACGACTTCAAACCTTCGGAATCCCGATTAACCCGTGGCCCAAATCGAGCCAAAGCTAGACGTGGCCCATAGTTTTTTTTTTATATCACTGAGCTGTGCCTCAGTGATATAATATCATAATGCTCACTGCTAAAATGTCTCGCCTATTTCAATAAAGACAACAAGAGCAAATACATTTTTAACTGGAAGAATCGCCTGTAAAATCTATCCATTTAACAGTTTTGTGGAGTTTTATTGAAGAGGGACCTTGTATAACTTAAGTTTATTGTTGTTGTTATATTTTCCCGTTCGATCTTAAACTACTACCAATAATAAAGAACCTGTAATATTTTATTTTCCTTTTTACCATATTATGGTCTCCACCAAAAATTGCAATTACTCAAAATCCTTGAGCAAAAAAATCAAAAAGAATCAATGTATCTAGATCCCTGCATGTCTAGATCAGATAACAAACAAAACAGCACTGATCAGGCTTTTCTATATCTACTTTTTTCCTTAAGTAGACAGTATGTTGAGGCATGTTATGGACAAGTTAAACATATTGGAATCGTGCGTTTTTGTTTAGATTTGATCAGATTAATAGAAACCTGTCTGATTCCAATATTCTGATCAGAAGTTGTGAAACGATCAGATTTCGTTGGGGTTTTACTGTCTTAAGTGCAAGGAACTCAACATCTCTGTCAATTGCTGGGCTCTAAACTCACACCAGTATATCATAAAACCAGTATTACCAAGGAAAACCCTAAGCTGTGTGTCTGAAGATCTGTCAATTACCAGTTTTTTCCGTGTATCCCACCCGGTGTAATTATGAACCCTAAATAAGCAACATGCAGTAGTGGAAAAATATGCGATTAAAACGACTGCTTAGTGGTCTGACCTGAATTCTGTTAGACAAAAAAACAAAGACGCTTTGTTTGAATTGCCATATACAGTAATGCACCGTGCGCACTCCTGCCTCTTTCCTGAACAGACATGGTGAAGCTGACAAAAGCTAAGACTTTCCAGGCTTACCTGGACTCCTGCCACCGCCGTTACAGCTGCGTGCACTGCCGCGCCCATCTGGCAAACCATGACGATCTTATCTCAAAGGTAAATATGCTGCCTAGCCTCGGTTGTAATTGCCTACTTTCGTTTGCTCCTTTTTTTGTTTTATGTGTTTAAAAATAGAAAAAAATCAGCAAGACACAATTTTTTCTGCTCTTTTTTTTGTTTTGTTTTTTCCCTTAGTCATTTCAAGGCAGCCAAGGACGAGCGTACCTCTTTAACTCAGTGTGAGTATTTTTGATACAACCGCAAGTTTCATAACAGATTTGTTTATTTAATCACGAGTTTCTCCTCTAAATCACTTCCTCAAACGTCCCTTTTAAAACGCATGGCAGTCTGATCTTTATTCCAAAGCACGCTGTTCCTGAAATGTCCTCCCCTCATCTGGACACAGTGCTGAGATCAAATGTGTTTACATAAACCACAGTGTTAACGCATAACTAGATTTTTGTTTTTGTCCTCCAGATACATCAAAGTTGGGTCAGTTCACTTTGGTCAGGCTTGCTTATTATTATAATATTTTTTTGGGTTAATGGGTCGGCGATGCACAGTATCAGTACGGAGTTTGTTAAACAACATTCGTTGTTTGATCTTTCCTTTTAGTAATGTGATTTTATGTTTCTTCTCATATTCTATAAACCTTTACATAAATGAACTCCTCAACAGCCGATGTAGGAAGCTGTCTCTGTACTTTAGAGCAAAGAAGCTTGTTTATGTTAAAGCATCTGATATGTGTCGTTGCTGTTGATTTCAGGGTTAATGTTGGCTGTGGTCCCGCTGAGGAGAGGCTGCTGCTGACAGGACTCCACGCTGTGGCCGACATCTACTGTGAAAACTGTCACACCACCCTAGGCTGGAAATATGTACGTATCTTCCACCGTACATCCAATATTTCTTTTTTGGATTCACTAAATACCGAAAAAAAGTACCTCTCTGACTCCACAATTAGTGTACAAACAAATTTGTTTGAAAATAAATTACATAATTTATGTTTTTTAAAAGATTCGTCTTCAACTTTTGCACTTTTCCACAGTAGCTTGGAGTTATTTGACAGGCTGGACTTGTTACCTGCCACAATGATTAGTCGTCAGCTGTGGTCACCAGAAGACTAGCAGTAGCTTTCAGAAATGAAAAGCCCGCTAGACAAGTTTGTTTCAAACGTGCGTTTTTTTTTTTTCCATCTCTTCTAAGCCTTGTGTGCTCTTACTTGTCAGTTCATAATTACTCTGAGGCATGCAACCTAATTGCTTTCCACGCATTATGCAATGGTAATGCTGTTAAGTCAAACAAAAAAGTGGCAGAGCCTCTTTTTGTTTCCTGTGACAGAGAGTTGCTGTGTTTGCTGTAAACTTTGGTCTCTGCTGGTTATTTGGCACAATACAATCCTGGAAGACACAAACAGTTTTTTTTCCTGTTTGGTGAAAGCCGTGTATTCATAACCCCCCACCCCC
>JAVLVB010001269.1:531228-549052 GCA_032876305.1 Orestias chungarensis
CCAAAAAAAAAGAATACCAAAGCTATTTTCCCCCCATCTCTACATATAAATAAAACCTATGTGACATCCGCATGGATACGGACTGTGGTAGAACCACGCTGCCGGTACTGTTGGACCGCAGTTCTGCATTCAACACCATTGACCTCAATTTATTATTGAAACGGCTGCAGATCCGTGTCAAACTCTCTGGAACAGTACTTGACTGGCTTTAGTCTTGCCTAAAGAACAGGGACTTCTTTGAGTCAATAGTTTTCATCGAAGCAGAGCTGCATCTCACGTGGGGTACTCCAGGGTTCCGTCTTTGGACCACTTTCATTAAATAGCCACATTATCTGCTTGCTCAGATTATAACAGGTAAAAGGAATAGTTAACATAACTACGCAGATGATACACGGCTTTACATTCCAATGAAATATTAAAACAAAGATTTTGCTAAAAAAAATTGACAAAAAAACATCTTGATTAGTGTTTTTTATATCCATATTAAGAAACTACTCTGTTCTTTGTCAGTTTTAGCTATTTACTTAAATCTATTGTGAAAGGTCATAAGAGGCACCTGCAGACCCCTGATCTAACCAATAAACGGTTTCTGCCTCACCGTAGTAATTATAGTGTTTAGAAAGGTGTTTAATAGTAATGTAAACATAAATTAGATTTTAGGAGGCCTGGGTCAGTCTGATTATCTCTGAAAGAAAACCTGGGGTTAAATTGCACTGGTTGTTCAGAATCTTTTTTTTTTCAAGCCTAATATAATTGATTTTATTTGAAACAAACCCACAGCAGTTACCCGGAGTACTTTATATGTTCTCATGGTTGCATTTATCTACTCCATGATTCTCCTCTGCAGTCTTTCTACACTATCCTGGCGATACCTTTTAAAAAGGTTAAAAGCTCTGTCTTGTAAGAACCTTTTGTTTACCTTGGTCTCATTAACCGGTCCTTGCTCTGATTCCATGATGTTGTAATTAAGCACGCGTTGAAAAAACAAGCTAAAAGGTCAATTTATTTCATCGCGCCATTAAAACTTTGTCTTTTCTGTGCAGGAGCAAGCCTTCGAACTCAGCCAGAAGTACAAGGAGGGGAAGTACATCATCGAGCTGTCCCATATGATAAAGGACAACGGCTGGGATTGAAAGAAGAAAAAACCACCATGTTTCTTCATGACTTTTTTTTTTTTAAAGGAAAAAAAAAAAGTTGCATCCTCTCAACGTGAAAGAGTTCAAGCGTATCGTCCTCATCTCGCCTTTCAGGCCACTGCTGGGCCACACTTACTTCGTGCAGCTTTGCTGAGAATAGCATGCGATGCCTTATCTTCGTCTATCCTTCGTGTCTCTTTTCCCTCACCTACACGATTACTGAGATCGTCATCCCGATAATTTACTAGTTTCTCTGGGACTGAGCAAGCGTATGGCTTTTGTGTGGGTGACGCAGTTACACAGGCGATGGGTTTTAAAGGCCATTTTAAACGGAAGACGGCTCAAACTTTTCCAGCGATCACCACCCCGTGTCGCTTTGACACCACGATGCCAATCAAAGCTAATGAGCTTGATGGTCGATAATTGGATTTTGTTTTCTTCTTCTTCTTGAGTTTAAGGTGCAGGTTTTTATGTATCTTGCCTAAATCTGATTTGGTTTCAAGGTTTGAGTTATACATGGAGGATATGGGAATACATAGAGCAGCAGGCAAGCTCTTTTTTTTTGTAAATTATTATTATTGTTGCTATTAATTCTTGTATTTTTATTATTTTAGAGTCAACATGGCAATCAGGATATTGCGTTAGTAATGTTAAGGCCAACAGAAATCTTCTGCAAGAATTCTTCGATCTGTAGTGAGTCTTCTGTTCACAAGTGTCACTTTTTGGATGAGTGTGTGTGTGTGTTTGCAGTGAGGCATCTTAAGCTGGATGTTGTTGTGAAGAATTAGTCTGGAACTGATTCACTTCTAGATTCATTTTCACTGCACACTTGGGATAGCTTCACTTCCATTCAGTGCTAATGAGACCTATATCCTTCATACGTTTGCGCATTACCTAACACTGAGCGGTCCCTGTCGACGCATTAGCTTCACCTGTGTTAATGCAAATTGTGGTTAGGATAGATGTAGCATATTTGTGGTGATTTTAAAAGTGTCTGCTCTCATTAAAATGTTTTTTATTTTAACCCAGTGTTTCATTAAAATACGAATTGGCTGTAAAGTTTCTGATTGTGTCGTCTATTATTGCTAGTTACAGCGGTGCGCCCTTCTTTATGTAATCTGATATTTCAGTAAAGAGATATAATGCATGCTGCCTTGCGACAGGATTCATGAACGTGTTATTACATAGCAACCACAAATTTTAAAATTTCATGTGAAAAGCGAACACAAAATGATTTACAATTTTGTTACAGAGGTGAAAAAATATTTTTAGTTCAATTATTAAAAATGAAAACAACTGTTTCCCTAATATAGGCAAAATGGCTCGAGATCAGAAGCAAAAGTTAGTTTCTGTCAGCATTCATTTCCAATTTCGCAATCAGACCTGGCTCTAGATGTTAGCATGCTCCTTTTAAAGCATACCTTAATCTCAATCAGTTAACTGACCATCTGGCTTTATGTTTTCTTGTGCATTTTCATGTATAATTTTAAGATTTTATTTCAAATAAGCTGTTTTGTGTTGGACCATCACAAACTTCCTAATTAAATCCATCACATTTTATGTAATTCAGCAAAATATAAATTTTTTTTCCTGCTGCTTGTTCTGAGCCGCAGCACAGTTTGGCGCTCTGATGATTATTTTTCTTGGGTCTACTAGAATATGAGCATATTTTTAAAAGTACAGCCTAATTATAGTGCCTTTTTTTATCATAGTATGATCATTTTCAAAAATTAATTATTTTATTTTATTTTTGTTTAGATTTTTAACATGACTGTAGTTCCAGGAGTCGTCCAGTAGATGGAGATGTTCCTCTCAACCTGCACAATGTGATCTTTATTCAGGTTTTCTGCACTCCAGATTTAAACCTTGATCAGGATGTCCACCAGCAGATTGTGCTGTGGGGATCCGGTAGATTAACATGAAAATTATCATTCTTTACTTTTTTCATTAACATTCTTACAGTTTTAAACAAAATTTGTTTCAAGCCTTTTATTATTGATTACATTTGTCAGGCGTCTGCAGAAATACATCTTAGATGTCAGTTTTATTTTGACTTGATATTTGATTGGTAAGCAGTTATAATTTACCTTTTTTTTAGAGAGGGAATTGTGTTTATTAATAGCCTTCATCATTAAAGCTAAAAGATTTTACTTCCCTCTAATTAAACATTTAGAATAACAAAAAGCAAAGTTTCCAGACTGCATTCTTTTGCTTTGAGCAGGAACTGGACACATGAAACAGCTCTGAAACTGATAACACATTTCTTGCCCACGTGATGGGGGGGCTACTGACAGTCATGTGTGTGCTGTGCATTTTGAGCAGCCCCTCTTTCACTTATCTTTTTCAAAAAATGTTGTAAAAGTACAATCACATGACAATTTGGGGAACGTGAAGACCTGGAGACAGTCTAATAATAACAAAATTGTTAGTTCGACCCTTTTTTAAATCTAGAGGTCTGGTGAGGAATTGATCAGTAAAAAAACAAGGGATTTACATTTGTCAACAAAATTTATAAGTATATAAAATATGAATTCTAAAAAAAAAGTTTCTTTTTGCACATATTCATCCTAAATTGCAGCGTCACAAATCAATGATCAGGTTAAAAAATGTGAAGGTCTAAACGTATAAGTGTTGTTTTCTGCTCAAAGGTCAACCTAAACTTGTGACCAAGAACAATAAAATGTCTGGAATCAGTATATTTGCTCTTCTGTGGTTAAACACTCTTGTCTAACTAAGGCACTGCGTCCAGATATTTGGGCTTTTATAAAAATAATCACACATGGATTGAATGCTGGTTTGTCACATTTGTAGTTGTTTTAAACTTTACAGTTATCGCTTTGGCAAAAGTTATAGAAAAAAATGGGGAGTTATTAAGATGGATAGGCATTTTTGTCATTTTCTGACACCAATCTACCTCGTAGGCATCCTTTTATTTCCCCCCCATATTAAACACATTTAAAATTTGCAGGGAAATGAAAAAACTAGTTCAAATTTAATGAAGACTGATCAAGTTAAATGAAACACAAACATTTTTAAATAAATCACGATTTTTTTTCAGGAAACCCTGTCAAATGATGTGAAACTGGTGAATTAAACGAAAAATATGTATTTATAACTGGTGCTGATACGTATTAAAGGGAATCTAATTGTTTTTAACCTTTTAAGTTTTTTTTAGCATCTCAGGATGAAATAAACGTTTCACAAAACTCAAACTTTACAATGCTAACTTCAGAAAATCGTGTTTTTTTAAGAAATCTAATTTTGATTGGAACATGATAGAATTTAAAAACTAAAATATTGAATGAGAAAAGATCATTAAATGCATCTTATTTAGCTCCATCTTCACTGGAGTGTCACCTTGATTCAAACACCTCCAGGCTTTGTTTCTAGTCGCTCAGTCTAAACTCATCAATAATTACAGGATAATTTATCTGTTTCAGATGTTAAATTATTGACATAAGTCCCTGTTTGTTGTTGGTTTTTAGTGAACATTCAGTAATAATAATTAATACGCCAGCTTGTAGCGACTGGTTTCAGCTGCAGTCAGTGCACTTGCAGCAGAACATACCACTAATTAAAAAAAGGGGTGCACCAAAATATAGTTAACATGTACAAACATCGACAACAGCGGCAGTGTGATTTCTTTTTAAAAAAATGTTTAAATAAGAATATCAGAATATTTTAAATAAGTTTATTTAAAAATGTCACGCCAACGCATAAGTTTTCCACGTTTGTTTGTCCGGCCCCCCCTCGCCTCATCGCACTTAGATCCCTCCGCCATGGTTGGTCAGGTGACCTTTTCCGTTTCGCCATTTTCCTGTCCTCCGCCGGAGTCGTTGCTGGCCGTCCTCGCTGTTTCGCCGAGTTTTCAGCTGCCCAGAGGTGACGGTGGGACAGGGGAACCCCCACCGCCAAAGGAAAGAGAGGATATTGTGCCGTGTAGCTTCGTCGTCCGAAGGGAAGAGCGACAATGTCTTCTGAGGAGAGCCCCGAGTACTCGCCTTTCTTCGCCGTGATGGGAGCCTCCGCGGCCATGGTCTTCAGCGGTAACTACACCAACGGCTTCTTCTTCTTCTCCTCCTTCTCCTTGGTTACATGTTAGCTTAGCCAGGTCTCGACTCAGTTAATTAGAAGTGGCCACTGCCTTCCCGCTAACCGCGTCGTCGGTCGCTGGTGTTTCGGTGGCAGGCGGGGATTTCGCACCTGCCGGGGGATGATGGCGGGTTGAAGGGAGCCGCTGGCGGCCGCTGGAGCCGCTGGCGGCCGCTGGAGCCGCCGACGTTCCATTCAGGCTGTGTTCGTGTCCGCTTGCTGGCTAGTGACGCACAAAAGCTTCTCTTACTGAACTCGGCACATGATATATAATAAATCGTTATTAATACAGTAAAAACAACAACACATTTAAACATAAAAAGCCAATAAAGGCGATAATTTCTTTGAGTTTGCTGTTGAAGGTGAGCCAGAATTTAAAGGGATGATCCATCCATCCATCCATCCATTCATTCATTCATTCATCTTGCACAGCCTCCTGTGCATGCGCAGTGAACTACTTCCCCCATCTTTGAACATTAGACTGATTGTGTTGCAGAAACGTGAAGGAATATAATCTAATTAAGTGGGTTTGATTCCAGCTAATGTAAACACTTGTTTCTGTAATCAATAATTAATAAATCCCCTAGACGAAGCTACATTGGCTCGAGTCTGAAGATGCATTTAGACATCCAGTTAGTCGTAAATGTCTTCAAAAGGTTCATACATAATTTAAATGTTAATAAACTGTTAGTAGACCTCCAAACATCATTGGCAGCTCAAAAGAGGTTGGTTATTTTTGCAATGCCAGTGTCAAATTGGGTAAAATGTTTTTAGTATAAACCTGAGTTGGGTCGCACCCCTGCAGTTAAATGGTACTTGCTCAACGTTAGTCTCTAGACGGCTGGGGGGGAAGCTGCGGCTGAAGATTTTTAAGCTAGTGAGGAGGAAACATCTTAAAAATGTTTTTCATATGAAGGCGCAAAAAATAAAGCTACACCTGGGACTTCTTGTTGGTTTAATAATTCCTTTGTATGGAAAAGGTCATGAAACGTATCTTTTTTAAGTGTGCAGTCTGGGTGTTTTGCTTTCAATCAGGGATTTTTTTTAAATCATACTACCACTGGAATAATTATCTAAACCATTTAAATCAGGGGTGCCCAAGTTATAGGATCTACCGTTTGGCAACTTTTAGATCAGGTTGTTACCAATCCTCTGCGTAGCTGAAAGATACTGAAGAGCCGTTTTAAGTGTCGGAACAGACAGCATGTAAAAGCTGAAGTATTGCAGCTCTGGACCCTTAAATTAAACCACTTATCATTTTAATCTGGCAACAGGCTTTTTTTTCTTGTTTTTTTATCTGGGAAAAACAGATGTGCCACAGATGTTACATGGGAGATGTCTGTTAGAAAGTAACCTAATTTGGTTGACGGTGTTGTTGTGTTTGTTTAATAGTTTATATTGAATATGGAGTTTTATATTTAATTGTTAGACATCATTTAAGTGACCATTTCTTGCTGTTTAAATTGCAGCTCATTCAGAAAACAGAAATGTATACTTTGTGTTTTTGTGTTCAAATCAAAGATTAAAATTGGACCAGATTTTAAACTTTGCACAAGAAAATACATCTTTAAAAGAGAAAGAAACGATGAAAAGAAACAACAATAAAATAGTTGAATTGTCAGTTTTTACATTTTTCTGATCTATGTTAATCCAAATGGAGAAAAATCTCATTATTACGCTCAGTTAGAAACCAACTACAGACTTTGGTTGCAGGGATTTGTGAAACATACAGATAACCCCTGATAACTGTTAAATGTTGTCCAGATAATGTGTTCAAGGTTATAAAAAGTGTCATCAAAACCTGTAAATTTGAGTCTGGAGAACTATGGACTCTTAAAATCAAAGGGTGTGATAAAATTTGACACGTGGTAAAAGTTGTTATCCTCCACCTCAGTTTAATGACTGGTGAAAAGGTTGAACTTGTTAATGTCATAATTTTTGACTTGATGACAGTCATTTGGAGATAATGGAACCAAATTCCTTTCCATTTTAACACCTTGATAGATCAGCATTTTGTTTATATTTCCAAATTAATGCTTATTGCTCCTGGCGGCCTACAGTTTACGTACTCTGCTATCACTGCAAATGTGAATGAACCTCGAGGCCAGGAAGCGTCATGAACAGTGAGGATCTGACATGGTTGAAACTAAATGTCAAGATTGTTAAGCGAAAAAAAAGGTTTCTGTTAAACCTCTGTTTGCACAATTTAAAGTTCAGTTCTAAGTCACAACTACTCTTGAGTATTTATTTGAGTTGTGAAATCATAATCCTGAAAAAAGCTGATTGCAGCAAGTAGTTTTCTTGACCGGATCTCTCTCTCCTTCATGACTGATTGCTGGGATTAGATGAAATTGGGATGCTAGCGGCAAGGTGACAGATGTGGAGATGTGAGAAGAGAAGTGGTGCTTTGATCTGCGATGCTTCGTTGGAGAAAATAAATGTTTCTGTTCTGATTAAAGGGGCAGGCTTCGGAGGATGCTCTCCTCCAGCATATTGGATCAAAAAACTACAGAAATGATAAAAACACGCCGTGAGGTCAGAGGGAAACTGCTGGATAAGCTCACATGTATGACATCAATTTAAGCTTCAGGGATGATCTCTTTAAATATTTAATAATTCCTCTGAGAACTGACATTTAAGTGACTAGCGCTGGCCCGGTGCGGGATTTAGCCTCACCCGTTGACTGAAGTTTGCCCAGACAGAGTTAAAATGAAGCTCCAGCCTTTCTTGGTTAGGTTTGAGTAAAAGAATGAATGAGCGAGCTAATAAGGTTTTTTTTTCCCCTTTGTCTCGTTTCAGCATTAGGAGCCGCCTATGGAACCGCCAAGAGCGGCACAGGCATCGCTGCCATGTCTGTGATGCGGCCAGAGCTCATCATGAAGTCCATCATCCCCGTTGTCATGGCCGGCATCATCGCCATCTACGGCCTGGTGGTCGCCGTGCTGATCGCCAACAACATCTCGGAGAGAGTCAGTCTCTACAAGTAAGACGCCGTCTGCTGTTGCCCTGGCTCTTAGTTATGACTTCAGCTCCTTTTACTACAGTTAATGTGTTTTTGCTTTAAGTTCAGAGCAAACTTGGCCTCCAGATAATGAGCAGTCTATCCAGTTATTATGGGAAAAGTTGGTCATTGTCTGCTGTTTAGGTGAAGAAAGAGTTGACCTGTCACTTCCTAACATGTTATGCTGGATTGAACTAGTATCACCAAATATATTACTCTTATAGAAGCCTAAATGAAGCCTATGGGACCTCTGGGTAATTAGTAATAGTGGTGATATGTATATGTGTGTGCTATCCTTCCATCCTCGTACCTTCTTGTTTTTTGTCCTCTGTGTCCTATAGTCATTTTTTTCCTCCTTCTATTCTTTCCATTGTTGTCCTTACATTTTTTTTCATCTTGTTTCTTTCATGCATTTCTTTGTTTTATCTTGTTGTCTGTCCACATATATTTTTTTTCTGCCTTGTACTTTTCCTTTCTTCCACACGTCCTTCCCATCTTATTCTTTTTTTTTTTTGATCAATTAAAAGCTGCTATTTTTTATTTTTTTGACTTATCCACCATCAGTTCCTGTTTGGTGAAATACTTGTTTAAAAAAAACAAAAACAAAAAGGGTTAACACAAACAAATTGTCTCCTGAAAAGTTTACATTTAAATATGAGTAGGAATCCTTGAGGATTTCCCCGTTTTTTAATTTTTATTTTAAAAGTTGCCAAAAGACGATCAATATTATCTATATCATAAGCTTGGGTGGCTTAATAACTTAGAAGGCTTATTGAATATAGTATATGTTCATATAAAACCAACAATTTCCTTAGAAGCCTAGTTAAAAGCAACAACAACAAAAATAAACTCTCACTATAGGCCTTTTTTTTTTTTTATGTTTCCTTGGTCCAGCAAATCCAAACCAGTGACTGAATAATTAGCTTGTTCATACAGGACCTGATGGCATACTGAGCAAATAATTCAGTTATTTGAATCACCTGTTTCATCAGGAACGCATGTAAAAAAAAATCAGAGCGCTGGTTTTTCCAGGACTGTAGTTGCCCATTAAGGTATTTTAGTGAGAAACGGCAAAGGTTAAAAATGGCATCAGGACATCTTCTGGTCTCATGAAAGTAGTCTAATACACGACTAGTTTAAACTTGTTTTCTCTTTTTATACTTACCTGCTCAAACCAGATATGCTAAAAGAGTCAAGTTTAGCCAGATCCGATCAAAATAAAGTCTGTAGTAGGTTCTGGTTTTACCTCAAAATGTCTGTTTAGGAGCAGATATGCTGGTAAACAACTTAAATTAACTGGGATTAACTGATTTTTCTCAATAACGGCATTCAAAATATTTATTTCCATTCTTGATTTGAGAGAGCAGATGTTGTAAAACTTTTAGAGCAAGTCTAAATTTGGGAGTTCAAACTATTTAGCATCTGACGTCAAGAGAACTCACCACTGTTACCCCTGCCTTCTCTGTTTCAGGAGTTTCCTGCATCTGGGCGCTGGTCTGAGCGTGGGCCTGAGCGGTCTGGCGGCCGGCTTCGCCATCGGCATCGTAGGCGACGCCGGCGTGCGGGGCACTGCGCAGCAGCCCCGGCTTTTCGTCGGCATGATCCTGATCCTGATTTTCGCCGAGGTGCTGGGCCTCTACGGCCTGATCGTGGCCCTCATCCTGTCCACAAAATAAGAGTCTCTCCATCAAACCACCATCTCATTCATTTCACGTCGACGCAGCGCGAACAAACAGGAGAGTTTCACCTTCTTCCATGACATCCCTGCGGATCTGACAGGATGGGATGGCAGCAGAAACATGCCGGCGGTCAGCCTCGGTCGCCTCGTCCTCCTTAGATGTGATCTATTCCATTTTGTTTTATGCCATCCGGTTGTGTCAGGTCTTGTGTGTAAAGAACGGCATGAACATGTACTGTTGTGAGATGATGTGTGGACAGTCTGCCTGATTATATCGTCCAATCCTAAACCATACAGTGACCCAGAGTCCTCCCACCCTCAGTAAATGTAGTAACCAGTCTGTGCTGTGAGTGTGAGTATCAAAGTTTTTTTGAGACTGATGAAAAGTTGTGCACACTAGTATTTATTTTTCTTTTCAGGGAGCATCTTTGAAGCTTTTTTTTTTTTTTTTCACTATTTATGGAAAGCTATGAAGATTCTAAATCCGTCTAAATGGAATAATGTTTAAATAAAATTCCCTATATACATAATATATAAATTATCTGTGTACAGTTAGATTTATTGCACTGTGGGTAATTGTTCAAAGTGTGTGTGTGTGTGTGTGTGTGTGTGTGTGTGTGTGTGTGTGTGTGTGTGTGTGTGTGTGTGTGTGTGTGTGTGTGTGTGTGTGTGTGTGTGTGTGTGTGTGTGTGTGTGTGTGTGTGTGTGTGTGATCTGTGTGTGTGTGTGATCTGTGTGTGTGTGTGATCTGAGTGTGTGTGTGATCTGAGTGTGTGTGTGATCTGAGTGTGTGATCTGAGTGTGTGATCTGAGTGCGTGATCTGAGTGCGTGATCTGAGTGCATAAAGTGTGCTTTTATGTTCAATATGACATTCTCAGACACTAGTATTGTTTACCTGTAGTGCTGCTGTCTTTATTTTTGTTTTTCAAAGTGAGAGCTCACTGTTCAGCCATGCCTGTCAGATTTCCAAATAAAACTCAACCTACTCCATTCATTGTCAATAAGACTTGTCTTGTGTTCATGGTGTGACTTAGAACTGGATCTTCTTCGTTTGGTATTTATTAATGAACATGGACAACACAATAACTGTCCTTTAAAATCGGTGAAATTATTTACATGTTTACAATTGGTTAAGCACTGAAGTATTTGCAGCGACCTCTTTGAATGTTGTTTCAGAGGAGCTGTGCTCACGTTGTCTGAATAAATGAGTTGGGGATAGACGATAATATACCTCTCCGATACGTAAACCGGCGTTTATATGCAACTCAGGACTGTGGGGCTTTTAAACATATAAAAATATCAGCGGTGTTACTATTTTTATATATTTATTTATGGTATTTATATTATCAACAGCAATATTGATAGTGGGATATCTTTAGTAAAAATATCTGAAATTGTGATTAAAGAGAATTCAAGGCTGTCTTGCCACCAGCCAGGAGAAGGTAGAAAAAGAAGAGTCATCTAGACTTTTTTAAATACATTTTAGATGCTAGTTTAATGCCAGAAGTGTGCTCTCCTACCTTTACAAATGTAACTTCATTAAGGTGTTCTTTTAATGATTTTGTGTCCCTACAGACCATTTCAGGATTTAATTAAGTCGGGAGAAGCGCAGCAAAGGTTCAAAAAAGCATCTGAACATACACAGCAGGTCAAATTTGATAGAGGCTGATGGGATTTCCACAGAAGACATTGTGCTGGAAGGATTGTTGTTAACGCTTTAAAACTTCAATACAATTTAAATGGAAATCAATCTTACAAGTGAAACGATCGAAACGAGCTCCTTAAATGAACTAAAATGACAAACTATTACTGAGATTTACTTGGTTTATTAGTGAGGAGAGCAGAGAAAACTTTACCTAGATGAAGGTAAGACCACATGTTCTTAGTTTATTTACAAAACAACAGGTTTAGACTTTGTTTTTTAAAAACTGTACATCATAACTTGACAATGACTAAATATTGGAGTTAAAATGGTATAAAATAAAGAACTCAGGAAGGTGTTAGAGCGTAGCATCCATGGCGAAGGATTGAGAGTTAAAAGATTTCAGGTGTAGAATGAAGAAAGAAAAACAAAAAAACAAAAAAAAACATCTTTGCATAAACAGAACAGTACAAAAGGCTCCATGTTAAATCCGTTGAGTCGTGGTTTAAAAAGTTTGATAACATGATTAATGTGCGTAAATGTGTCTGACGTGGATGCTAAAGTTTTAAAAATTACAGATGGGTTTAGAGATGCAGACACGATACAATGAAGTTAAGTCATTAGCTGTGCTAACTCGATTTTAAAAAGAAAAAAATACGTTTTTGTTAGTTAACGATTAAAGGAAGGTAAGTACGCTCATGTTATTTTTCTTTTTCTTCCATTTCTAGCATTAAAAAAATAGTGAAACTTTAACTTTATCTTCAGAATACTAACTGCTTTCACTTTGTTAACCAAATAAAATCATCAGAAATGGACCGCTTCAGAGACGCACTTCTAACATTTAAATTTAGAACACAACACATTAAATAGTTTCTTTTTTCTTTTGCAAAATAACCAAGACGAACGTCAAAATTCCACCTTACTCAACGTCAGTGTTGCACCGTACGTCACACGGTCCGGCGGTCCACGGATTCCCATATGTGAATGGGAACAAACTATGCTAGACGACTCGGCGTGATCGTATATTTGTACAGATGGGACACTGACGGTAACGACATGGGAAAAGGTTTCGGCTCCTCTCCGCTTGATCGGCATGCTTTTGAAAGCCTTGCTGGGACTGGAGCTTCCCCGTCACGTCCAGCGGCATTTCTTCCTCTGGCAGGCTTCGGGGTCGGACGAGCAGCCCTCCGAGTCGCTCTCGGAGAACGACAATCCAGCCGACGGGGTTTCCTCTGCGGCCCCGCTGTTCAGACACAGCACCCAGCCCAGCTTGTTGTGGAGGAGCTGACGCAGCCCCGGCGGCAGAGGCAACACGTCCAGCGTGTCCATGCAGTCTGGGAGCAGGCGGCGGAGACGGGCGCAGCAGAGGTACAGCAGGGAGGTGGGCGTGGAGCACGACCGGATGACCTTCATGCTGCTTTTGGCCGCAGTTGAGCAGGCCATAGGATAAAACCTCTTATTGTGGAGCTCTGTTGCTGCAACGCCTAAATAAAATATAAAAAAAGACAAATGAATGCATAATTGTCCTTCAGTATCAGGAAAAAACTATTTTCTGTTGGGTTTTTTTCTAAAATCCAGATACAACACATGTTGTTGTTGGTCTAATGCGGTAAAATGTTGAAGTTGTGCGAATAGCGACCTATGCACTTTCGATTCTTGAAGAAAGTGAGCGTGCCGTGCCACGTGTCCAGGTGGACCCCGATGATGGATCCTTGTCCAAAGCGGGAGGAGAACTTCAACTTGTCTCCTCTATGATGCAGCAACCCTGAAAAACGCGACGTCGCTCGTGAGTGAGGGTTCGGAGAGGGACACGCGCTCTCTGAGACCGACGCCGGGCTTACCGGTGTAAGAGAGACCCCAGCTGTCCGCGTCTTTCCCCAGCAAACTGCAAAACATGTGCTTGTACTTGTCCAGGTTGATGTCGGATGAGCCAATGCCGACCATCTGTTCGGAAATAACCAATTTCAGCATAGATCGGCTTTTGTTCGACTTTGCATTATATTTTTTCGTTTCCCTCGGACGTACCATGTCGGTCCCGTACACCGGAGACGTCATCTTGATTTCCCAGAAGTGCTGCCCGTCCGCCAGCTCCCTGGAGCCGCGGATGGCGGCCGTGCCGCAGCTGTAGTCAGAGTGGAAGCTCACTTTGCGATTATCGCAGGTCAGTAACGTCGCAGTCGAACGGCTGCTTGCATCCCAAACCCAGTCAAAATCTGAAGCAAATTAAACCAGGAATCAAATACAGTGGCAGATTTTTTCCCAATCAAATTTCTAGATAGTTTTTTTTCTCTTCTCTTTTTGAAATCCCATTAAAAAAAAACGTTTAAGTAAACAAAACAAAAAAACGCAAGCATCCTAGAATATACAGTGCTAATAAACGTATTCCCCACCTGGCAGGTTTTATTCTTCTTATTGCTTTTACAAATCAAGCATGATCAATAAAATGTGGCCTTTTTTTTTTTACTAAAATAGAATAAAAAACTAAATACCCTTTGATGTAAAAGTAAAAATGGACTTCTCCAACATGATAAATGAAAATCAGAGGCATAAAATATGTGATTGCATAAATATTGTGCCGCCTCCAGACTAACTGCAATAACACAGTAACAATAAAAGCAAATCACAGGCGTTATTAGACTGAGCAGGACGCGGCTGTTTCGATCCTTTCGATGTTAGAATCTGACAGAGATGGAGTTTAAGGATGAATAAAAACCAAAACCTTATATCTGGCTCTACTATAGCCATGACGATAAAGTATTTATAACGCGAGTTCTGCTCTTAAAAACCATATCAAGTTAAAATAGGCCTCTTTATCACACCAGGTAAATAAAAAAGATGTGTTCTCTATCACCAAACTGCAAATAACAACTGCATTTAATCTATTTTTTTATTATTTCTCATCACTTTAACGAACAAAAAAAAAAAACTGTGGGAAAAACAAAGTAAAAGTAGCAATTGTACTTTTTTTCCCCAAATTTTCAAACATCACTAATCTTGGTTTATCATTGTGACTATAAGTCACAACTTTTATAGTGACAAGATAATGATGAACGCCAAACCTCTGGTGGGTTGGTAGTAAAATTCTCTAGCTGCTTCGTACCTTGTTCATCCTCTCCACAGCGGCAGTCCTTCACTTGGTGAAATCCCCGTAGACAAGGGTTGTAGCTGGTTTCAGCCTGGGAATCGCACTCGCAGTAGGACTCTCCCGTAACAGGCACAGCGCTGGGAACCGGAGGGACCATCGCCGCCGAGTAGTCGGCCTCCGAGTCGGAATCACTGTACTTTAGAAAGAGATTTCAAAGAACGGCTCTAAATGGTAAATACAAGTAGAACCAGGCTTTTACTTATATGTTAACGCCTCAAGTCAAGTTTAAATAAAATCAAATGAACCAAAACGATTCCCACGAAAGCACTTCTTTTGAACGGTTTACCTCCAGCCGGTCGTAGCGCCACTGTTCAGCTTCGGAGGCCAACACCAGGGCCCGGGCGTCAGCATCTCTTCGTATCCCGCCCCAAACGTAACGCCAGGCCCGGCTGTTCCGGCTTCGCCTTGACATGGTGACAATGGAGTCGGGCGAGTATACGGACTTTGCACTCAATCGCGGTTTAGTCCAGACGTTCAAGGAGCAGCATTAGTGCAGCTGCTGAGAAGAGAACAACGAGCCAACATGTGTCAGATAAACTCACTTTTCTTTCTCTTTTTATTTTACGCTACCCATTGCATAAACTAACCATAATCAAATGAACTGACTTTTTTTACAAGAATGTTTCTGATATCACCGAGGGTGAAAAACAGGACATTCCAGACTCAAGTGACAAACTTGCAACCATGTAATAATTAAACATCAAATCCATTTAAAACGTGTAAGTGACAATAAATATGATCAGAAGTATTTATTATTTAAATCAGTATAAATTTATACATATTTAATTTAAAAAAACTTTAGTAATAGAAATAAATTAATGTATAATAATTTTAAATTTAATAAGATGGTTTCTTGGCTTAAGTGCACCAAGAATTTATATTAACGTTTCCTGTGACTTTTTAAATAGACGTTTCATTGGTTAACCTGCAAAATGTGCCAGTTTCAGATGAATTATTTTGATAAGAGGTCCTACCCTTAAAATACTAAGTACTTTAGAGTATTTTTCCTATAAGTATTAAATAAGATAATAAGTATGCACGGATTTTTTTAAGGGCAGATTTTGGTTATAATTTATTGGTAATTATTCTATTTATTGCCGCACATTTGGATCTCAATACTTAAAGCCAGCAGCAAAAAACAAAGGACATTTTTGCAAGCAATAAAAACATTATTTTAACTTATTTATAATAAAACCTTTATAAACACAAGTCAAAATTTCAGATAATATTGTTACAAACACGAAAAGCCAAGACGAACAAGGTGTAATTTGGAGTAAAAAAATATCTGTTTATGTACATTTAAGTTTATTATGTTGTTTTGATTATCAATTACTAAATGAAATGTTTTTTGTTTCCATTTTAAATAGGATTTTTTCACATGTAAAAGGATAGCCTGAATATTACAGAAATATGTGAAGGTAGCGCAACGAGGGACTCTATTTAATTTGAATTAAAGAAAACATCCTAAAATTAACAGTTTATTCAGCCACTAACAGCTAACAGAGCAGCTAGCCGTAGCTAGCTATCTTATCCTACCAATGTTTACAAAAGAAAACGTCGTCATGATATTAAATCACGTGCTTTCTACTAGTTTTGTTTGTATACTTTTAAAAATTGTTTCTTTGTCGTGATTAATTGCCTGATTGGAATGCAGGACCTTGCTAGTTAATGCCCCCCCAAAAAAAATGCTAGCATTACGCGGCTAGAAGCTGTTAGCTAACATCCAGCCAGAACGGATAAAAAACAGAGACGTTACCCGCTAAACTGGCTACCAGCGATACAGAAAACCGTATAATCCACGCGGGGGTGGGTGTTCCCTCGGTTCCAGGTACCGCTAGATAGTTAGCAGACGGGAAGGGAAGAGCAGGCTCATCTCCTTTCGGTTTTCCATGACCTACTTTCCTCCCAGTGTCACACCGTCCGTAAACAAACACAGGAGGAGCTAAGCTAACTCAGGCTGCTAACTTTAGCTAGCAACAGGCGCTAGTCGCTCAGCTGGGCTGTTACACAATAAATGGATATACAATAAATTAGCATATTACGTTTTTATTTAAAATGTTTTCATAATTTATTTGAATAAATTGGAAAAAGGTATTTCTCAACCAGTTAGCCAAAAAGATCAAATTAAAGAGAAGCTGCCTACAAACAGTGAGACATATACCAAATTAACTATATATAGTAACTATACATTTGATCAACACATTTCCTTTTATAAAGGATTTTTTTTATACTCTAAATATAATCTCGTGACTTTATTTTTATGATTACAAAATGTTTATCTTGTCTATCCACCTCAGCAAATCCTATTTACCTTTTCCATGTATCTTTTTTCACATTTTCATTTAGGTCATAAAGTACAATCAATAATAATAATAATTGTTTAGATATATTTCATTTATGCGGTATAATGAAATATTGTATTCAATTGTACAAATACGAGAAATATAGCAATACATTATTAATTGACCAATGACCAATCAGACTCTATGCTCCAGGACTGTTTTGATGACGTCGATTGGGAGATGTTCAGAGAAGCATCCAATAACAACATTGATGAGTACACTGACACAGTCACTGGATTCATCAGAAAGTGATGATGTTGTTCCCACTAAAACTATCCGTGTGTACCCGAATCAGAAACCATGGCTGAACTGTGAGGTCCGTACAGCCCTGAATGAACGTACTGCTGCTTTTCGATCAGGAAATACAGAGGAGTATAAAAAAGCCAGCTATGCCCTCCGTAAAACCATTAAAGCAGCAAAACGCGAGTACAGAGCAAAAGTGGAATCACAGTTCAACAGCACCAACGTGAGAAGCATGTGGCAGGGATTAAACACAATAACGGACTATAAAGCAAAAACACGCCATGCAGTAAACATCAGTGCTGCGCTTCCAGAGGAGCTAAACGCTTTTTACGCCCGTTTTGAGGCAAATCACACTGCACCTCCGGTAGAACCCACCGCTACTGAACCGAACACACTCACTGTCTCTGTGGCTGACGTGCGCAGGTCTTTTAAACGCATTAACACCCGCAAGGCAGCCGGACCGGACGGCATTCCTGGACGTGTTCTTAAAGTCTGTGCGAATCAGCTAGCAGGAGTGTTTACGGACATTTTCAATCTGTCTCTT
>JAVLVB010001269.1:549152-586537 GCA_032876305.1 Orestias chungarensis
ACATAAAGATCCTGTAGGATATCTGTATATATTTAACAAATGGTGCTAGTTTTAAAGTTTTACTGTAAGTTTTATGCGTATATTTTTGTATTTAATGTGTATTGCACCTGTGAGGGACTGAGCACCTAAGCATTTCACTCACCTTTCACACCTGTGTTAATGTGACGTGACAATAAAGTGATTTGATTTGATTTGATTTGATTTGATAATGTACTATACTGTACTGTACTGTAGTACTTGGTGTAATAGTAGTAGTAGTATTGTGGTATTAGTAGTAGTAGTAGTTGTAGTGGTGTTAGTAGTTGTAGTAATAATAGTAGTAGTAGTAATAATAGTGGTGTTAGTGGTGGTAGTAATAGTCAAGTCAAGTCAAGAGGCTTTTATTGTCATTCCATCTGAGTACAGGTGCACAGTGCAATGAAATTAAGTTCCTCCAGAACCATGGTGCAACACGGAATAACAATACAATAGAAAACAAAGTGCAACGTGCAACGTGCAACAGCACAAAAAAAACACTACACTAAGTACAATAAATACAGTAGACATAAGACAATTTAAGACAAGACAAAACCGATACGTTATAATCTGAGGTGAGTGGTGAGTATAAGGTGCAGAGATATAACATACTGTAACATATACAAGATACATGATCACAGTAGTTACTGAGGTAGGAATTTATAGTTCCTAAAAATGAAGTGGGCAGCAAATATTGCTGATAGGTATGGAAATAATTCAGTCTGTGTGTTGAGTGAGTGTGTGTTTATATACAGTGATGGGTGGGTTCAATACAGTTCCATTAAGTACGTGATGGGGGGGGGCTGGTAGTAGTAGTAGTAGTAATATTAGTAGAAGTGGTAGTAATAGTAATAGTAATAGTATTGTGGTATTAGTAGTCATAGTAGTAGTGTTAGTAGATGTAGTAATAACAGTAGTATTAATAGTAGAAGGTAGTAATAGTTGAAGTAGTAATAGTAGTTTTTGTAATAGTATTAGTAGAAATAGTTGCAATTATAGTAGTAGTAGTATAAGTAGTATAGTTAGTAGCCTAGTAGTAGTAATAATAGTATTGTGGTCTGTTTTGGTCCGGAACCAAGTTTTCTGTGCAGCGGAACCAAAGTACAGTCGCTGTTCTTTCAGTGACTTTTTTCTAACCGGACCAGTTGTGCGGAAAGTGTGTACTTACTGAGGTCAACCAGGAGTTTAATTTCTTAGGCATTTTCTGGCACTAAACTTTATTTCTCTCATTCTTTGGGGGATTAAACATCTTCCTTTACCAGGTAAGAAGCGTCCGCTGCCTCCTTCCGGTTGTTCCGACTCGGTCTCAGCTCCGACGTAACGCCCAGTTTCGTCCTCAGGGTGAACCGTGAGCCGGTGTGCGTCGACCTGCAGTCATGGTGAAAAAGAAGCGGCTCCGTCTCATCGCCGAGATGGCTCGGAAGGTCCGGGCGTACCGAGAGCTCAAGTCACGACCGAAGGAGTCGCAGAAATACGCGCTGGACTACGAGTCCATGAAGCGGCCTCTCACCGGGAAGATGCTGCCCGTGTTGGCCTGGAAGGATGTCCGCAGAGAGAGTCGCCTCTTCTCCCTGTTGGCCGGGATGCGGATGTTCGGAGTGGGCCGCATGTTCACCCGCAAGTCCTGGCTGGAGGAGCACCCAGAGCCCAGCTACTGGCAGATCACCAAAGTCAAGGTGGACTACACAGCTGAGGTGAGCTGGCAGGGGAGAGTTTACAGATGAGAGATTTTCCTACCATCACAAAGGTAAATAGTCGGCGTGCTA
Organism: Orestias chungarensis; assembly: GCA_032876305.1. Lineage (NCBI taxonomy): Eukaryota > Metazoa > Chordata > Actinopteri > Cyprinodontiformes > Cyprinodontidae > Orestias > Orestias chungarensis. The sequence goes on from JAVLVB010001269.1 coordinate 550,934, forward strand.
ACCTATTTAATGAAACGGCTACAACCACATCGTTTTATCAAGTGAGACCGAAATCAGAAATCTATAAGGTCATAAAGTACAATCAATAATAATAATAATAATAATAATTGTTTAGATATATTTCATTTATGTGGTATAATGAAATATTGTATTCAATTGTACAAATACTAGAAATATAGTAATACATTATTAATGTTACCAAAATTATGATTATTATCACTAGTAGCAATTTTAGCTGTAATAGAATGAGGAGGAAGAGGAGTAATCATAATAATCGTAGTATTCCTAAAGCTAAATGAATGTTTGGTACAGAGCCTGATTCACATGTTAGTGTCAGAGGGCCCGCCTGTTTCCAAAAACCCAGGTGACTTTTTGTAGTCCGCGCAAGAACATAAATAATAACGATAACTATCCTAAACATATGAAATAATGCACTGAAATAATTCGGCAGGGTTAAAAGGGTATTAATCTGAAGGAGGATCTAGAGATTGTATGAACAGGAACTAAGAGGGATCAGGGTTCCCATGCGTCCTGGACAACCTGGAAAATGGCTGACCAATTTTCCAGTCATGGAAAAGACATGGAAAATGAGTCAAATATCCTGCAAAAGCTTGAGTTGTCCTGGAAAATTATTTTTCCTCCCTCTGCTTCTCTCGGCCTTGAGGGTTAACCCAAACGGGTTAAACATTTTACGCATCTACGTCTGTTTTTAGCCGCCTTTAATGGGAGACATCGACCTTCTAGCCGGCTCTGGGCACAGGCAAACCAGGCGGTCATCTGGGGTGCCAACTACTGGAGGGGTGCAAAAAAATTCAACCCATAATGATTTGCCTGATGGGCACAGAGAGCAGAGCCTTGACTTTTCACGCAGTTTTTAGATACATTGCAATGAAAGTAATTTAGACGCCAACATCCATCAATGGTTTTATTAAACTGCACCCAGCAAAACTGCTGGACAAACATACAGGTAAAAAATAAATGATCCTAAATCTTTTGCCTCATCAGATTAACACATCCAATCATTTTTACTTGTTAGATCTTTTACCTAAATACAATACTTGAATTCTAGATAGATATCCCTTGGTGACAGAATAAGATGGGTACTTGTACACAGTGGTCGCCTCGACCCAATTTTTCTTTCTTTAAAACTATGTAAACGGAGCTCTCCGGATTGTTTGGCCCCAAACAATCCCACAATCCTCTGTGTGACCCAATATGGCCACGCCTCCCAGTGTATCTGCGAAATGGCTGATGAGTGAGATGCTCACCCCTTAGCCTAAATGAGGAAAGAGGGCAGTGAAAACTGAAGACTTGCATGTTCATTTCAACAATCTTGTTAGCATAAATGAATTGGATTAAAAATCACTAAATTAACAAGTAGAATAAGTTTAAAGTGATAACCATACAAATATAATAGTAAGACACGACATAAAAGCCAGACTGAAATTTATGTCTGAGAGTTAGAAATAAATATATTTCATAAAGATGTACAAATTAGCAGCAGAGTACTTGATGTTTGTGCCAATGGTGACTGAAAATTTAACTATTTCCTAGGTCGCAGTTCATTTTAATTAATTTTTTTACTCAACTGACTAAATATATTCCTAGTAAATACAGGATTTTCCCCTTTTGAGATTACTACAAAATAATATCAAACAGTTTTAAAGGTTTTTCACACATTGTTCAAGAGTCCGCAATCATGTCTAATTGCAAATGATGTGGATGAAACACTGGCTAACCGTTATGTAAAGACAACAAAAACAGGTCCATACAAAGTGCTGAAATGTTTCTCTACTCAGGCTCGGCTACTTATTCCAATTCTTTGCGTTATTGGTTCTTATCAGTGTTGCGTTTGTGGATTAATATGACAGATATTAACAAATCACTTTTTTGTTTCGGTTATAACTAAATCATCTGTTGTTGTTCTTTTAGGGTATGGATCATGGCAAAGGTTGGGGATTACTTACATATAAAGGTAAAGTTAACCCTGTTGAGCTTTTTTCTATGTTATTTGGATCCTGGATGTTTTATGACTATTTACATTTTTACAAAAAAGTTTTTTTTATTTTTCTTATATGAATTATCACAAAAACACATTTAAAGGGGTTTGTATGTGGCTTAAAAAGTATGACATCAAATCTCACAAAATTATTCATACATCTTTTTGCAACCTCTTGTCATATAACAACAAAAACTTCTTTCTATTGTATTTGGTTTCTTCCTTTTTTTATCAAATTTCACAGGACGGAAGACTCTATTCACTAATTTGGTGATATAAAGTGTATTGCATTGTATGTAGCACTATCTTAACAGATTAACTTTAGATTTGTCTTTGTAAATTTTATATATATATATATATAAAGGAATTTAAATTAAAAAAATCACATGTTCTCATTAGGCAAGCAAGAGAAAGAGGTAAAGGAGGTGGAAAAGGTGATGTACCACGACTGGCGCCTGATTCCCAAAGACATGGAGCAGGAGTTCAGGGACTTCCAGCCCCTCCCGGACCCTCCGGTGCGCTACGTCCCTTATCCCCCCCTGATCCGTGCCATGCTGCTGGCAAGGCGCGGGAAAGCCGGGCCCGGCGAGGTGACTGATGAGCCAGTCTTGCCTTTAAACAGGGACGTGGTGCTCAACAAGGACTATTTCCGCAGACAGGAACAAGAGAGACAGAGGAAAGAGGGGACAGCAGTGTGAACCAGAACATGCTCCGCAACGAGAGATTTGAGCAGCTGCTGTTTCATGGACTCTTAAAGTATGTTTGTGCAAATCTGAGGGATGTACTTGCTATTAAATCGCAGGCTCAAAAAACCTCCTTTAGTGTTTTTTTGTCTTCATTTACTGTTGTTTGTACTTTTGCATTGCAGGAGGAAGGTCCCAGGTTATGGGAAGAGTTTTGTTTTTAGAGTATAAACTTGGGGGGGAGGTCACTGGTGAATGTAATGGAAGATGGAAAAGCTGTGCACTCTACACCTTCACATCTTTGAACTGTGATAGCGTTTACCTTCTGGTTTAAGCCAATTGGGGAGACAGGAGGATATTTTAAGTAAAAGCAAAATTTAAAGCTAAATATTACAACTATATATAAATAGAACAATTCCCAAAACACTTTCCGAAGATTTTTCTTGGTAATGATAACCAATATAATCACAGACCGTACCTTATATAGTTTTAACAAATAGATACTGCAGGCAAACCTGAGTGTTCAGCTGCTTTAATAAGGAAAAACAAACATGCTGTAATGTGTTATTTGACAATAATGAAGGTCATAAATATAATAACTCAGAATACAAAGGTCTGGTTAATTACAATAAGATGAGGCATCTAAATCGTGCATTTATTTGCCCATTTTCTTGTCAGACAATTGTTATTTTTGGAAAACGGAGTCTCTTCAGTCAAAGGCTTCTTCAGCTTATTTGCAGACTGCTACAGAAGATCTTTCCTGCCCACAGGCATCACCATCTACAACAACTCCTTAGGTAAACAAAACACTCCACCATTTAATTTCCCTTCGGCATAAAGTATTTTTGATTGTTTTTTTTACATTTTGTTCCCATTTGTCTACACTGGGTAAGTACAAATTACTGAAATGTATGTTTTGTTATTGTGTAGCTCAAATGTAGATGTTAGGTAAGCTGCTACATACTTATGAATCATGTCATTAAAATATTAGCTTCTTCATATTAGTTTGGCAAAACAAGGAACCAAAAAAAGAAGAAAAAAAATAGAAAAGTACCTAAAATGCACCAGAAATGTCTGCGCCTAGTCTACCTATTAAATATGTGTTGTCTTGCCATACAGCGTCAATTTGGGAGCGTTCCCTAGCAACGTGACGCCCCGCCCCTCCCCGCCCCGGTCTTCGTGGCTCCGTCCCGCATCCACAATGATCTGCCTGCTTCTGTCCATCTTCGCCCATGTTTTCCAGTCAGGTTGGTTCCGCCGGTGTTTTAGAAGCTGCGCTCTGGTTCTCCGAGCCTCGCTCCGAGGTCTAGCTTCGGGTTCCTCCGGGTCAGAGCGTCGGGCTCGTCGCTTAGCTACCGAAGGCAGCGGCTCAACTCGGGTACAGCGGTGTTTTTGAAGCTCTCTGACCTCACCTGGGGCTTTTACGCCGCTCCGGTCTCTGCTTTGGGACTAAAAAGTCCCAAAACGTGTGAATGATCACGAACTGGACACGTCCAGCATCGCTTTGTTAGATTCATCATCCTATTATCAGCTCATAGGTCCGCGCGCGCTGCTTATTGGGAAGATTTTGCGCTCGTGTGCAAAACTGTGGGAGCTGATAGGCTGATTAGAAGAGAAGAGAAAAATGAGGCCGACTAAAAGATCCCAGCGAGATCTGCAGGAGCTGGAAGATCTGGTGCCGAAACAGGCGCGGATCCATGAACCTGGTGAGAGCCCAGCTCAAGTTAGATGCTTAAACTGAGGGTTGAAAGTGGAGCTTTTTGACCACAGGGGGCGAATACTTTCTTGTAAATCCAATTAAAATGCAGAATATAGAAGAAAAATACATAAAAGCACAAATCTTGCATGTAGTTTGAATTTAAAATTATGAAATGTCAGCAGTTTTACATCTTACCACTAAGTGGCGGTGCTGAATAAATAGATGACAAAATAACTGTTTAAAAACATCCAACCTCAAAATCTTAAGTTTATTTTAGAGACATTTATGTAAAAGGTGCCCTATGTATTAATTTTCTAAACTAAAGATTTTAAAATATAGGGAATATAGCTATATATAATTGGGTATAATTAGGTATATAGTTGAGTGTGTGTGTATATATATATATATATATATATATATATGTATATGTGTGTGTGTGTGTAATTGGCTTGTTTAAAGCGAAGAGGTTTTTATTTTTTGGGAACTAGTGAACAAATGACTTCATTAAAATCAAGTAATGCAACAGACAGAGGTTTGAACCAGGTTATGGTTACAAAGCAAAATCCCAATATTTGAACATCTCACACAGCACAAAAACAGAGGCGTCAAAATACAGGCCGACCTGAAAATGATTGCTCTGCACATACAGAACTGCATTTCCTCCTTATGAAATAATAAAGGGGGTTAATATATTCTACTGAGAGCATTCATTGAAATTTGTTGATAGAAATCCATTGTCCAGGGTTGGGATTTTTGAACTTAATACTGGAGTCTAATTTGTGTTACAGCGGTTCCTGTTGGAGCTGAAGTTGCATCTCCTGCACTTGCTCTTTCAGGTTGGACCGGGGTGAACGAGCGCACCTTCGTCGCCGTGAAGCCGGACGGCGTGCAGAGGAAACTGGTGGGAGAGATAGTGCGTCGTTTCGAGAGGAGAGGCTTCAGACTTGTGGCTCTTAAACTCGTCAAGGTGGTTGTCTTGTGGTTCCAAGCATACGGCGAGGGTCAGTCCACTGTGTCAGAGGGAAATTACATGTTTACCCTTTCACCCCAGGCATCTGAGGAGCTTCTCAGTGAACACTACTGGGAGCTGAGGGACAAGCCTTTCTACGGCACGCTAATAGGCTACATGAGCTCTGGACCTGTTGTTGCAATGGTGAAATTTCTCAGCACCGATAGATTTCAGGTACAGACAAGAGTTTGGCGTGTTGTTGTTCAAGCGTTTCCTGTCTGTTGTGTAGGTGTGGCAAGGTTTAGATGTCGTGAAGAGCGCTCGCAAGATGCTGGGCGAGACCAATCCTGCAGAGTCGCTGCCGGGAACCATCCGGGGAGACTTCTGTGTGGAAGTGGGCAAGTGAGTCAAGTCTTCAGCCTTCTCTCAAAGTTGCTGGTTTGATCTCAGTGCTTTGTATGTGCAGACATGAAACCAATGTTTTAACCATACAGTGTCAGAGTAAACTGCTAGACTTTCCCTGGAATTGGGTTTGTATGCACCGAAAACACCAGATAACTATCAAAAAAAAGTTTCAATACATTCATCTAATTTCCGGTGACGTGTCTTAGAAAGTTTCACCTCATCCACAGGCTTTCTGTAGCTTGCGCCAAGCTCCTGAAGAGGTTGGGGTTTGAAATTAAACTGCTTTATCCAATCTTTGAGCAATTTTGTTGAATATTTGACAATTGTGCTTTTACGTCCAGATTTTAATCTTGTAACTCAAACTGTCAGCCACCGATAAGACAGATAGCAGGAAACAGCCGGAAGTGAAGTGAAGACGATGACTGTAGAAGCTTCGTCTGCATCAGCATGTTAGGTTTATGAGTAGCGTGTTGTATGCCTTCACTTGCTGTGATGGTTAAAATATCCCAACATGGAGCCATCTTAAGGTCAAAAATTACTGAAATAGAAGAAAAAAAAACTGATTTTTACCAAATCAGGTGCAGATAAATTTTATAAAAGGTAAGAATGTTTTAATTACCATTGATTTATATTGGTTTTAATGTCCTTTTATTTGCCAAATCAAACCTTTACCTCGGTAAATTCATTGTTGAGTTTGTTGGTGTGATATTCACACTAAGTAAGAAACAATCCATTATGTCTTTTTCCTTTTTTGAAGTCGAAAGATGATCAAGCTGATCAACCTGAACCAAGATGCCACTAAAGCGGGGAAATAAACCTCTGTCCTGTTATTTCGTACCATTATTTGTGAAATCCTCAGATAATAAAAACCAGATAGTTGTTCCAGCAGATTAATGGATAATATGATAGAAACCAGCTTGTGGAAAATCGTTAAAGCATCGTAACGGTCCAGTAGCCTTCAAGTCAACCTCTCACAAGTCCCAAAAAGTATTTAGCTTCAGTTCCTTTATGCGCTCTGATTTCAGGAACGTGATCCACGGCAGCGACTCGGTCGAGAGCGCCCAGAAAGAAATCTGTCTCTGGTTCCGTCAGAGTGAGCTCCATCGCTGGGAGAGCAGCAACACGCCGTGGGTCCACTGATTCAACGGCGTCCTGCAGCTTTAAAAGCATCTCTTGTTACCTGTTCGTCTTTTTAGCTCCAGTATTTTGTGGCGACTTTGCAAAGACACGTCATCTCTGCCTCCCCGCATTAGTTTGGTTTAGGTTTTTGTTTAAAATATGGTGGGATAATCTTACGGAAACAAAGCTGCACTAAATACATAGATGTTGTTTGGATCAGAAAGGCTTTTAGTTGTTAAGTCATGAGGCTGAATTGATGCAAAAAGAAACCTGAATTTTTAAACTGACTTGAAACCGACTCACCACATTATTTTCTTTTTAAATCATCAAGTTCCTGTTAAACAGATTTAAAATTACAGATATGGTTTCAGTCTCATTTAACCCAAAATGACAGTAGGTGACTCTTAAAAGTGAAAATTTTCCCTCATCTGATGTCTTCCAGTAACTTAAAGGTCCTTTATTAGTGTAAAAAGGATCATGTGAAAGTACTTGAATGTAAATTTACAAATTTTTATTGTTGCTTTTGTATTTTTTATGTTACACTGCAATCAATGTAGCAATTTTATTTATTAAATTTTTGCAAAAAAAAATCCATTTGAATTTTATTTATTTTTTGCTCTGTACTAGTCATTTATTAAACAAACAAACAAACAAAAAAAGCACACACTCGAGGTGATTGCTTCAGCACACAAATATGTTTTAATATTTAATCCACAGATAGAGAGCTCAATGCACGGGTTTCCATTACCGACTTCAGTGCCTCCGGACATTTACAGTTATCCCTGTACATAAAATAACAGCATGCCACTGTTTACCTGCCTCACACCAAAGCATCTGATCGACAGCCAATCAGAGGGAGAGATTATTCACGAACCGAGGGATTAAAACGGTAAAACCAAGCAGTCTGAGCGGACAGTGTGACCTGCATGCTGGCCTCAGGCTGCAGAGGCTGTATCACGGATATCCAGGATTCCCAGCTCATTAACTTTCCAGATTTTGTCACATTACAGCCACAAAGTTTAAGGTAATTGATACAAAACATATAAATGTGGCCTACACTTGTATTTAGCCCTTTATACTTTATTATTCCTTAAGAAAATCCCATGCAGTCAGTTGCCTTTAAATGCCCCCCAAATAAGTAATTCAATGTTTCATTTAATTCCTAAATAACTAAAACTGTTCTTCTTGGTGATCAGAACTGATGGGCAAATAGACAGAGCTAAAAAACGATAATCCTTAAAGAAAGCCTGAATCGAGGGTGAAAATTTATCCTAAACACAAGCCGCGCCTTAATGCGACGGTAAAATGTCAGACATAATAGGGTATTAAAGGATAAATAAAAAACGCTGCGCATTTGTACTTACTCACCTTTTACACAAAAACTAAATTATCTTTTGTTACTTTGTCTGATAAAATCCCAATAAATTATGTGTGGTTGCAATATGACAAGATGTGGACAAGTTACAGGCATATTAATAGTTTTGCTTGGGAAATACAAATCTAATTTCCCCAACTTGTTCACTTCTTACTTCCTACTAGGTTTTCCTTCATTATTGCGTAACGGGGTGTCAAATTTACATTTGTCAAACTACCGTTACATTCTTGCCTACTTGCCACACTTCTGTATCCACTTTTGTTTTTAGACGTAAGTTTCCATAGATACCAAACTTAATGGCTAAGGATTAGGTGGAGCCCTGGGCCGGATGCAACCGAGGTTCAATATAAGGAGGAGATAATTTATGATTAGGGGGTGAATATTGAATAGTTACAGTGGAGGGAGGTAGTTACAAGGCATATGATGATGGTTACAATGCTCTGTGTGGGACAGACACAGAATGGCAAGCAGATAACTAGGTCAAAGGAGGTACTTACAATGCATTAAAGTTAAAAGTTAAGAGACTGGAGGGGTGGTTTAATAGTTACAAGGAAAGATGCACAGCTTGGAGGGTTTGTTTTCTTCAGCCTCAGAAGGGAACTTTTACATGACCAGGGCATAATTACAAGGTTTAGGTGGCTTGAAGCTTCTGGGGAAAGGGGAGTGAGGGAGGGGGAGGAGATTTCTTGAAAAAGACGTTGGTTTGTAGTGTTAGAGCAGATATTTAGGCGTCACTCTGGCACGTAGGACACCTGCCAGACAATGATGTGGCTTCGCTCAGCTTTGCTCAAAGCGGGTTTCATTTGCGAAGCCGCACCGCTGCCGTCTCCTTCCTCCGTCTCGTCGTCCTCTCCGTCCCCTACAGGACATAAAAAGAGTTATTTTGTATTTTATTAAACTTTAAATCTATTTATGACTGCTATTGTGAAGTCGTGCAATTATTGTGTGATCTGAGCTAAAACTGTGACTGGATTGTGTCTAAAAAGGGGTGAAGACTTAAACCAAACACGATCACAGCCGACACTGAGGGTGTGAGAGTCGCTGCCTACCTATGCGGAAGTCAATGTAGCCCTCTCCTCCGCTCAACACCAACACGTTCTGAACGCTCTGCGTCTCCGTCTCTGTGGGTGCTGTGGAGTTCTGACCTTCAGACGGACTGTCCAGAACGCTGCCGTTCAGGGTGGCCAGAACATTGCCTGTAAAAAAAAACATATGAAATCACTTTTTGGATAAATAAATAGAAAAAAATTAATAATAACTTCTGTTTTGACATGGGCTTTTAATGTGGAAATATGGCTCATAAAATTCTTGATCTCCAGCACCTAAATATGGAGCTCCGCAAGGCTTTGACCTGGGTCCCGTTTTTTTATCAATGTGTTCATAGGTTTAAAGGATGTTTCTTTTAAAGTAAAAGCTATAAATTCTTTTAGGCTTAAATTTTTCTGTCGTAAAGTCTAGACTATCCTTTTAAACCTTAAATGTACGTCTTTTAAATCTAGGCAACACATTCATTGGGAGTACCTCCAAGCTCCAATCTGGGCCCAGTTTTGTTTGTATCATAGGTTCAGAATTTGGGACGTTATTGGGTATTAACATGGCTTTAATGCTAAAGAAGGAGCCTCTAATTTGATATTTAACTACATTTTATACTTTTCTGATATCTCCTAACAACATAAGTAACAAAAATGTTGTTTGACGGTGTAAGAAAAAAGTAGTTATTTATTGATTTTGTCTTTTAAATGAAGGAACTCCTTATGGGCTCACAAATTTCAACGTTCTAAAATAGACAAAAACGGCTCATTTGTTACCATTAGGATAGCAAATTAGTTGGTCTACACAGCAATATGAAGTTATTATCTATAGTTACCCGGCACAGACACAAAGAACTTGACAGCATCACGGTGTCCATGGAAACACAGTTGGGCTTGGGCCATGGAGCAGTAGGGGATGAAGCTGCCAGTACTCTTCTCCGAGCCATCATCGCCGTACACATGGATGACACCGCCAGAAGATGTGGGAGACACTTTATTGGCTGATGGAGAGAGAGCTTGTTAATGTGAAGGCAAACTTAAAATTAAACTTAAATTAAAAAATTAAATCAAAGACATTACATGCGGCAAATATGGTATAGAGACATGACATAGTATGACAAAACTGTCACGCAAAGCATCTCATCAGTAAAATATGATGATAAAAATTTAAGTCAAACACACAAAATGTATTTTTTTCAGCAAATTAATCACAAATAAAAGATTTCTGTAGGTGTACCACTGACTCAAAGCAAAAAAAAATGTGTTGGTGCAACTCAGACAATGCAGTGCTGAGGAAGTCTGCAGGAAGCAACAAGGTTTGACTGGGTGAAGACAGTGAGTTTGCGACAGCAGGAGGAAGGGAGCGCTCCCACTTACCCCTCAAACCTAGGAGCTGTCCCCGGTGAAGGACCACCGCTTTGGGAGGTAGAGCAAGAGGAAGAGGGGGAGGGAGAAAGAGGACAGTAACAGAAAAAGTTATGACCCCGACCAGGAGAAGGAGGTACAACCACTGAGGGAGACAGGAGGAAGGGAGAAGTATTTTGGACAACAGTGGAGAAGGTCAGCTGGACAGCTATATGGTGAAAACTGCTCTAAAAAGAGGGTTTTTTGTAGTATTAAATATGTGCAAAAATACAAAACAACCAGTTCAAGCAGTTCATGATAATGAATAAAGTCAGAACAATTTTTTTAATTGATAACAAAAACATTTGAAATTGTGTGGTAAAGCGAATATTTTAAAATGTATATCAAAAACCTAATTTCTTTATTAGATAAACATAATGACTAGCTAAATGATGTTTTTACAATGTACGCACCATCAGATTATTAACCATTTCTAAGAGGACAGTATATCTTTTTTTTTTTTTACTCAGGATAGATCTGATAACTTCCTTATCAAATACAGAAATTCTGTATTCTCTGGCAAAGCGAAATGTGTTTTGTTTGGATTTTATTAAATATTCACATTAGTAAAACTGTTATAAATATAATTGTTTAAAATGAAAATCCTACAAATGTGGTGTGCATTTATATCAGAAATCTCCATCTAATCTCAGTCAGATTAGATGGAGAGCAAATTTCAATGGATAAAAACTGATCTGAAGGTTTCGGGCTCACTACGGTGACGGAGGGTGAACCTTTGCCAAAAACTTGATTTGTTTTTAATTTCAAGCTTTCTTTCATGATTGTCCAAATTTTTGTTCTATTCATCTTCCTTATCTCTGCAAAAGGAAAAACATCCCCACAGCATGATGCTGCCACCACCAAATTTCAATATGAAGATCAGGTATAATTTTGCTTCTCTTTGATGTAAGTAGGTCAAAGGATTACAAATACTTTTTCCAGATACTTTAATCTGTGAAAGTTTTCTTTCAGTTATTGCATAAATCGACTTACTTTCTGTCAGAGGGATGGAGATGATCACACCGTTTCCGGTCCCCACCCAGAGACGATTTCCACCAATCAGCAAGGCCGTGATCCGCACAAAAGAGAAACCCAGCTTGCCAGTACCTTTAACCCCGGACCACAGACAGCATGTTAAAGTGCAACAGCAACAACAACAACTAAGTGAGTGAAACCTTCATGAAACGGGAGGATTTGAGATGAAACTCACCCAGCATTTTGCTGACGTACGGCTCGATGTCTACGTCCTGGAGGTGCTGGTGCGTGTGCGCATGGTACAGACGCAAGGTGGAATCTAGCCGGATCGACACCCACACGCCGTCCCCGATCCAGGCCAGCTGCCGCACCTGGCTCTCTCTCCGTGGATGCGCGTCAAAGGACTTCTACAGAGCAGCAGAGCATCAGAGACGGATTGGACACACAGAAAACAATCAGTAAAAGCTGATGTTCTGAAGAAAGCTTTAACAAAGGGTTGTTGTGTAGCTCACCTCAATCTGCATGCTTTTGGGCTGAATGACATGAATCTTGTTCTTATAGCCGCACCACACCTTATCATGGACGACCGCCATGCAGCGGATGGAGTGATGAGGCCGACCGAGGTCCATGAGGTGGTAGTTGGACAAATCCCACTGTCCATCTGGGCACAAAAACACTGAATCTTTTAGTGAAGGAAGACTTTCCTTTAATAAAAAAGCACCTGGTGACAGTGAAACACACATGTAACGATAGCCAAGATGTAAAATACCTTCTGATCTGTGGAATATGGCGAGTGTCCCGTCAGCTAGGGCAACTAACACGCGACCTTTCACATGCCTGAGAACAGCAAATGTACAGAAACCGCTAGACGACAATATATTCAGAGCAGGCACCAAAAACTAAATGATTCAGATTTGAGATGGAAAGGACGTGCTGGGATGCTTTTCTTACACCAGACTGAGAACCGAGTCCTTGAGTTTGATGGAGTGGAGACACTTCTTCCAGTTTCCGACCGCGGAGTGGACGTACAGCCTTGCCGGAAAACGAGAAAGTTAACAACTTTAGTGCAAACTTAAACTGATTTTCATTCTTTTTTTCTTTGTTTAATTTTAATAAACTGCTTTTTAAGAAGTAAAACCATAAAAAAACAACTTATTTTCTTAGACTATCTTATTTAAGGTTTACAATTTAACTTACAAACGTAGAAGTTTTGCCATATAAAACAGCAAACAGTATTAAAAGGAGATCTGCTGTTTGGCTCACCAGCCATTCTGCGCCCCCAGCCACATTGTGGGAGCCACGCTTGTAGAGTTTTTGGTTTCTTCCCCTCCTTCGTCAGACTCTGTGGGCTGAGAGGATTCCTCTTTGGAGTGACCCGTGCTCCTATGGGGACAGGCACCAATCAAACCCTCAACCAGTGTGGGCATTGGCACATTTCCTGTTGATCGGTCTCGATCAGTTCAACCGCCTACCTGTCGTCTGCATGACGAGGCTGGGGGTCGGTGAAGACGTGCTCCGTAAAGGGCCCCGGGCGCCCGGATCCCATCTCCACGTGGTTGGCGGCGGATTCAGAAACCTCTGTGGCCTCGGTGGCTTCCTCAGCCGACTGGGCCGAGTGAATCTTTCCGTTCATATAGGGAGCAGTGGGGGCTGCAGTTCAAAACCAATGAAATGAATTCACAGATTCCAGTGTTATTTTCTCTCTTAGGTACGATGCAATGCAAAACAATACATTTACAAGAATCTGTCTTTGAGGTGAGCCCACCTTGTCCTTTGTCCACTATGGGTGTGTCAGTACGTGACGAGGAGTTGCTGCGGGCTACGCTGCACTTTGTTGCACAGCCAACCAGCGTGATGCCAGCCAACATGCTCTCCACCCCGCCCATGTCCTCTCCAACCCCGGCTCCTCCATCGCCTGGCTCCAACACAATTTCTCCCGCTGGATAATCGCTCTCGCTTGCAGCTGGGGAAGCCACAAACACCCGTGAGCAACAAAACACGGGCCAGGACAACATACCCTTTTTGCACAAACAGGAAATAATCATGGCTTCAAATGATGTTTCCTTGTTTTGACCTGGTACACTGGAGATGCAGAGAACGTGGGCGTTGCAGACGTTAAACTGGTCAACCAGAGAACCGGGCTGGTTGGCGTCGATGATGACCACTTTGCTGGTGGAGTGGGTGCTGGTGAGGATCCACACTCGGCTGTTCATGCTGTCCGTCTCCTGGAGCTCCTTAGACTAAGAGAGAGAAGAGGGAGAAAAAAAAAAAAACAAATGGTGATGAAGTAGAAATGATGAAATTATACAGGAAAGAAACATTTAAACTGACATATAATCTCAATTATTAAAGAATTTCAGAGCAGCCGACGGACACAGTGTCCAGTTAACGTGAAAACTAGAAGGTCTACCTTCCTCTTCTCTGGGGACGTGTTCTTCTTATCGGCTCGGTCCTCCTCGGTCTGCAGGGGGTCACTGCAGCCTGATGGAGCTTTTTGCAGCGCCACCTCCTGGCTGCTGCCTCTCCATCCCGTCAGGTCCACTCCTGCTGCACACCACAACTACAGGCACGAATGCAAATAAAGAACGAGCCACAAAAGATCAGAAAATACAAACCAGGTGCCGCAATTTGCTCCTAGGGGAAAGTTAACGAAGTCGAGGAGGTTCAAACAATGAATCAACAGCATCCTTTCCAATCTAATTATGTTATAGCGGCAAGAATTTCATCGAGGTTTAAACACAACAAAACAGCAATCTACAACTGCTGAGACCTCTACACTGGCGGAGATGCATCAGAAAACCTGTTGGTAACCTGGATCAGATTGAATTTCAGCATTCAACATGACCATTCTTTAGGAAAATATATCAGGATATAACCTTTAATACACATTTTTCACATTTAAGGTAATACAAACGAGAAAGTAAAAACAAACATCCTTAAAACCCTAAATTTAAGAGTATTTATATTTACATACAGGTTACATTCTTGACTTGCACATATTGTATCGTACTGTCCTATATTGTCTTATATTTTTTCCATTGTTTATACAACCTGTTTTGCACTATTGTTCTGTACATTTATATTTCTAATACTGTTTTGGAGAAGTAGTCAAAATAGTTTTTACTTATACTGTACACCCCTGTGTTGGTTTAGTGAAATAACAAAGTTGAATTAAACTCAATTAAATATTTCAGGAGCCTTGAAAGCTTCTCGGCTGCACAGTGGCGCAGTGGGTTGCCATGCAGCAAGAAGGGTTCAATTACACCTTGGGTCTTGCTGCATGGAGTTTACCTGTTCTCCCTGTGCATGCGTAGGTTCTCTCCGGGTACTCCGGCTTCCTCCCAAAGTCCAAAAACATGACTGTTAGGCTGATATGGAACTCTAAATTGTCCTTAGGTGTGAGTGTGTGTATGAGTGCTTGTGTGTCCTGTATGTCTCTGTGTTGCCCTGCGATGGACTGGCGACCTGTCCAGGGTGTACCCCTGCCTCTCACCCATTGTTAGCTGGAGATAGGCGCCAGCACACCCACCCGACCCCAATAGGGACAAGGGTTTACAGAAAATGGATGGATGGATGGATGGATGGATGGATAAAAGCTTCTCACCTTCCTGTTTGGATCTTTCTCCACCAGAGGGCGACAGTAGACTGGGACAGGCACATTTTTCATGCGGTTATCTTCCTTCTCATTGGTCTGAAGGGAAAAGTAATGAGTAATCAGAAGGAAATCACAGGAAAATACAAAACAGCCTGGTTCGAAATCCTCTGGGCACTGAAAATAAGTTCAAAAACAAATGTCTGACATCACGGTGTATGCCACTGGATTTAAAGGAAAGCTTCATTTCTTTTACAACGTGAGAACTTTCAAAGATCTGGAAGACTGGTGGGCGGTGTTACATCATAAATAATTTTACTGAACCAAGAGAAAGGTTTGTTCTAGAAACCAGAACGGCTGAACAAGGAGAAATGAAAACAAAAACATCTGACACCGCAGAAAAACACGACAGTCTCATCAGCAAAAGGTCGTTTTGGTTGGCTATGTCGGTCTCACTTGCCTGTTGTCTCTTGAGTGCGCTGTCTTTAGTGCCGTCCGTCTGACCACCAGTCTGTGAGAGACCAGAGTTAGAGCCACCTTCCTACCAAAACAGTGCGGCCATTGGCCTTCGTCGAGACTCAAGCTCGCCTCTGCCAGCAACACTTCAAGGTACACTTGAAGCCAGACATTTACATACGCTGTATAAAAACAAACCTTTTTCTTTCTGTCAGCAAGTATTATCAGGGCTCTGGGATGGACGGTCCCCAATGTTGACTTTGTTTTTCAAAACCCTTCTAACCAAATTGAAGGCAAGCTTCGGGTTATTGTCCATCTTTAAGACATCTTGACTAATACCCTAATATGTTGTGTTAATATTCACACATCAAATTCTTTCTTCCTTCCCTCTCCAAAAATTTGTACTGTAATTAGGGTTTTCAATTTTGGAGTAATGACTTCTTCCATACTGAACGGCCTTTCAGCCCATATCATTGCAGGACTAGTTTTTCTGTAATGAAGGACTCTCTTTAAACAGTTCCCTGGTCTTTTGTTGTGGGTTTAAAAGTACTTAGCAAAATAATAATCATCTCTAAGAGTATTTCCTTAGAAATGGAGATTAATTCATTCATGCAGCTTTTTCTGGAATGAAGTTAGTGTGGTAATTTTTTTGGTTCGAAATTTTGGTTCGGTAATTTTTTTTCCACACATTGGTATAATACATGTATTACTAGTAAATATTGGTGATCGTGTAAATCAATATTGTATCGATATTGGCACAAATGTTCATATTGTTAGCAACCTAGTTTATACTAATTAAACATTGATCTTATAAATATGGCGGTATCAATCCAAAGATAATTCAGATTTTTAAATGCAAACATTTCTTGATTAAATTAAATTACGTTTTTTATGAAAGCTTGTGCTCCAGTTATTTAGAACATCAGAAGCTTTCCGAAGTCAAGACCTCTTCATGTAGGCTTTCTCAAATAGTTTAAAGGTTGAATAGTATTAGTCTATATAAACTTGGGATTTTAAAGATTTTAAAGTAACAACTGGCCTGAAATAGGAAATGTTTAGTCTGATTTAAATCCACACACTGAGATAATACAGCTCATGGGTTTTTTATACAGAGTATGTAGTTATTTGACTTCATCGTACACTTGTATGCTTAAAACCAAAAAATAAAAAAGTAGAAGCTTTCTACTTATTTTTTAAGTGCCAAGACTATTTCCCAGAATGTTTTAAATAAACCTAAACTGATTATGATAAACCTCTTCAGAAAACAAGTACAAACAAAAAACTTACTATTTCTTCATGTCAGCTTAGGAAGACTTTAAGGTCTTTATCTGTTTAAAAATCAGTTCCACACATCAGCTCACAAAGGATGGCTAAAGTGGTTGAACCAGTAATTGAGGTTTAAATCTCTTTAGATCTTGTCACATTTCACATTTCCCATCTGACAACCTGTCATATTGTGCAGGAGTCTTAAGTAATCTATTTTCTTTACATTGTGGCTCTTTAAGAAGAAATTATTGGAGTTCTAAGAGGTTCGAGGACTCGTAGCCACGAGGGAGACGCAACCGTGTGCGTTTTACCTGTTTGAGGCGAGACGGCACGCTCCAGCCGCAGGTCTGCATGATGCCGTCGTCGCGGCGCATGTGCTCACGCACCTGCCTGTACTGCTCGCGCCGCTGCTCTCTGCGTGCCATCAGCGCCGAGTCACTGAGGAGAGA
The DNA here is from genome assembly GCA_032876305.1 of Orestias chungarensis. Classification (NCBI taxonomy): domain Eukaryota; kingdom Metazoa; phylum Chordata; class Actinopteri; order Cyprinodontiformes; family Cyprinodontidae; genus Orestias; species Orestias chungarensis. The sequence continues at coordinate 568,336 of JAVLVB010001269.1, forward strand.
CGCGACACCGTTACTGGCCAGTCTGAAAGCGACAGGGAGGGACGGACGGGAGAGAAGGGCGAAGCGTTAGCAGGCCGGCCAGCCAGCAGCGAGAATCAGATAGAAGAAGAGAAGATAACAGAGCAGAAGAAAGCACAAGCAAAGCTACTGTTCTCTATTAGGAACATTAATGGTTTTGCTTGTCCCGAAAGATTTGTTCCTCAAATCTTAGCACAATTCTTCTGCTGCAGTAATTAGTAGCATTTTGTAAACATTTATCAGCCAACATTACAGCAGGTCCACTGGAAGCTCTCTGATCTGCATGCTGCTGGAAGCAAGCAAGCATCCAGGGCGAGCAGACCAGGACAGCCATGAAGGTTTACTGCTGAGTACGATTAGGTTTGTTTTTTCGGCTGCTTTCGCTCACTCTTCAGGGAAGAACTCCAGCGTGCGGTTGGAGGTGGAGATCTGGCACATGGTGTGGCTGCGCCGCTGATTGAAAGCCGGCGAGGGCGACTTGTAGTGGATGTTGACGCTGGAGTAGGGTCGCTTGACAGGAGGAGGGCTGGAAGAGGAGCTGAAGAGACGTGCGAAGCTTCGGGACAAGGAGTTTAAAAACAAAATCATCAGTTTTTTATTTTTTTATTTTATATCAGTAAATATTATAGGATGAATCTGAATCTTACAACTGCCAGATGGTGGATTTCTTTTTCTCCTGGATTTGAGGACTCTCTCTGGATGCCCTGAGAAGAAAAAGAAGAGTGGTGACAAAGTTCATAACATATATGGGCAGATATAATAAAAGAAATTGCAATTGAAAAATGGCAATATGGTTATATAAAGCAACAAAAAAAAGGTTAGAATAAAAAAGGAAGAAAACAGGAGAAACAAGTCATTTTTTAACCTTTAGAAAACAAGTAATTAAAAAAGGCTCAACACAAATGTTTTATCTCTTAACCTGATCATCTCGGTCCATCGCACAGCCTCCTGCAGCTCCATCAGCCTCTCTTTGTACTGATTCCTCTCCATCAGCACACGGGCCATCTCCACCCGGGTGAAGCGGCGCCGCTGGGTCATTGACATGTCTCCGTCCTGCATGGGTGATGAAAACTGGACACCAACAATGAAACGGAGCTTAGATTCAGCAATGTTAGCAAAAGTTGAACAAGATGACACATTAAACTAAATAACCCAGCACTTCAATGTAAAACACATACGGTATCCTCCACAAGTCAAAAACCTTCAAATTTATTCAGCTTTGGTTTGAGTTGCATAAAATCACCTTTAATTTAATTTGTGCAAAGTTGTTTGTTGTAAAAATAATGCTGTACTTCTACACAAACATTACTGAGGCTACAATTATTGACACACCAACAATTATGTAGAACTCATAAGCTTTTAGCAACTTTATTCATTACAACCATTCATTTATTTTATTTTAGCCGTTACATCAAAACTGTTAATGTGCTTTTATGCTGTTATTGCTCTAAAATTATCTTTACCAGCAACTTTACATGGGATGGTGTGTGTTTTACACCAAACCCAACATTCAGGTGTAAAACAAAGGAATGAATATGAGTCTTTTTCAGTGTAGATTGTGGTAGAGGATCTGTGATGCTGGTGGATTCAAAGCCCGAATGGTGGCTAATCGACCTAAAATACCAGGAGATTTTAAGTAAAAATATGTTGCCGTCAGCCAGAATGCTGAAAATGGGCTCTCTGTTAGAATAATGGTTCACCAGGGAAAAAAAAGCGATCTTCTTCTATGACTAACTCAGATCAACAAACCCGGATAATCCAATATATTCATCTGTGTTGTTATTTTAAGATTTAAGGCTTTTTATTAATTGTTACTTTACAGCTCTCAACAGTGTTAGAGTTTGCTGCTCATCCTCATAGGACAGAGGTTTCAGCATTCAGGAGCACAGAGGTACGTTTACTCACGTCGTCGCCTACTTCGTCTTTGGAGTCCCGACATGCCTCTGCCCTTAACCTGGAGTCACAAAGTAACAAACCCAGTTATACATGTTTGAAAACTGTGATATTATTCAGTGTTTGGAGTGCAAACGTTTAGACAAATGCCTTAGATGTAGGACATACTGTATGTCCTACATCTACTGTATCAGTCTAATAATAGATCAATGTTGTCATTTGTATTTGTTTTATTGTGGTGGAATAACTTTACCCACACTTGCTATTTTTAAAACCCTGAACTTTAGTTTGCTCTTGTTTTTGTTTTGTTTTGTTTTTTGTGCTCGTTGCACACCTTTTATTCATTATTTATCATTATATGTTTTATCAGTTTTTACATCAAATGGTCTTAACCTGATGTTTTACAGCAATTTTTGATCGATCAATTAATCGCTTATTTAACGAAGCTAGTATTTGTGCCTATGAAAGTGAAATGTGAAACAAGCTGCGCCCTTACAGAAACATGAACAAGAAAGCAAACAAAACAACCCTGAACAAACACTACCATCATAATTTACTAAGATGACTAAAATAAAATATGTGTAATTTTGAACTTTGAAAAGACACAGAGGAAAATAAAGAGTTAGTGGAATAAACATAAAAAACGTAATATTAAATAAAAGTAATATATAAAATAATTAAAATCATCTACAGTACATCTAAAGAACACATATAGACGATCATCTTGGTTTTCTAGACATATTTTGCATATGACGTTGTGTGTTTACTACGTATGATTTTGTGCAACAAATGAATTGGAAGAGTGAAAGACTACTTTGGGGAAGGTTTGAGGGAAAAAAAGCTATTTGAATATTTTCCCTGCTCCGCTGTTATATTTGTATACAGCAAGAGGAACAGGTATTTAACACTATCGTGTTACTGTTGCTGGTACGAAGCTGCTACTTTACACGCCCTGGGTTTTAGATTACAGGAGAACAGGTTCTTGCTGTATAACTACCGTGTATCTCTTTCTGTATGAACATTTTTTACCTCTAAAATCCTGCAAAACATATATTCCCTCTCACCTCTTGATTTCCTCTTCCAGCTCCTTGAGTCTGGCATCCACCTTATTCCTGGACTGCCGCACAGCCTCCAGCTCCTCCTTCAACACTTCCTGCTCGCTCGAGAGCTCATCCACTTTGGCAATGAGGTCGTTTTTAACAATGTTGAGAGCGTTTCTGTCAAAAGGGATAACAAGCTAAATATATGTTGTGTTTTTCTAATATTAAATGTGCAACATTGGCTCCCACTATACATCTAATATCAACATTTAAAATAACACATTTCATATTTCAAGTGTGTTTTCATGATAATTTCGATTGTTGCATCAATTCTTCTTAAGAACATAGCTGGTTTCTCCTTCCACTCAATTTTCCAGTTATATTCCATGTTGGCTGCTATGATTAGCCAGGTTCTTCAGAAAGGTTCTTTTGCGACTTTCTGAACGTTGCTTCTTGTTCGTGCTACATAACATTCAAATTATCACCTGAAGTTGGTTTTCAGTAGGTCATATTTATCAAAACAAATATACCAGTACCTAAGTATGAACCAAACAACTTCAAGTAGTTATTTACTTGTAGCCATAGCCGGATGTATAAAGATAAGAATTCATCCTTCTCGCTTTAATGTTCTCATATCTTCTTAATTTTGAAGACTGGCAAACTAAAATCTGTCTATCTGCACACCAGGGAAACATGAAGTCAGGGATTAATATGTGTTTTTAATATGTGTTTCATTAAAAATACCTCTAATCAAAGCATTTAATTTCTGTTTAAGGGTTAATAACTGGCTGCTGTATCTATTTTTTTTACATGATGCACAAATGCATAAGAAAAAAAAAAAGATTGCTCATCCTTACTTGGTCTCTAGAAGCTGTTTGTTCTCCGTCAGAAGATTTTCCACCTCCTTTCCCATCCCTAAAAAAAGCAGACACATTTATTTCTCTATAACTTGACAAAAGGAAATAAACCGTGTTTTGATTTTGAACCAAAAATTACAGTTTCAAATATAATACTACAACATTAGTCCCAAAACTGAATTCTTAATATTTGTTGTTATTAGAATAATTTATTTAGTATTATATATTAATAGTACGTGGCAGCTTTTGAAACTTAAATAAATATAATTGCACGCCACAAAATGTACAACTCTTGCAATTTCTTTCCTGAGCAGCCTCAAGTACATAAAAATTATATTTATTTGATTTTGTCAGTAAGTCAGATCATGCTTTATCGCCATTTTCCAAAAGAATAAAAGCAACAACAACAACGACAGCAAGACAAGTGAAAGCAGCAGAACGCGATGCAGGAATAAAGCTTTTACATTGGGTTGGTACTTTAACAGAAACATCATTCTTTAGCTTTTCCCTTCTGTGACCTTTGTTGAGAGATATGTAAAACTACAGAGGTGTAATATGGAAAGGAGAAAAAAGGCACAGGAAAAGAGACACAAAGAAGATTTTAAAAGAAAATAAATAACAGGATGATGATGATATGTAAACAAGCCCGAGACGACATAACGAACAAAATGTAAGCATGAGCGTCGACCCCTTACCGAAGAAATCGTCACGGACTGAGGGCAAAAGAGGAAGAAACAACAGCAGGAAGAAAGAGAAAAGGTTCAGCACAACAATGAAAAGGAAATAATTTAAAGAGAAGTATCCTTTTATCTAAAGTGAAGCTGAATGATGTTTGATTAAAAATATTATGGTTATATTTTACAGCTAAATAATTTCTCTGCGTTGAGAAAGATTATTTATTGTATCATCATAATTGTATTTTTAGATTCAAGTAAGAAGCGCTGGTCATTTAAAGCCAGTAGGAGACCAAACTCTTCATTTCCCACACCAGCTTTATCTCGCATGGAAACAAAAACTAAACATCTTTCTTTACATTTTTTAATATGTTTTACAAGCATCTTATGCAATAGATCTCCACAGATTAGAGCACAATTACTAGGTGATATAAAATGAATACGCATGGTTTTGGCCATTTTATTCAAATAATGCCAAATAAAAAATATATTTTGATACTTAGACTTAAGCAAAAATATAGAATAATTACTCAACTAAACATAGATTTATTAAATTTTTTAACTGCCTAATGGGCAAAATACAAAAAACTTTTGGCCATTCTGCTCTTCATAGAGTAGCACCATAATAACAAGCTGATATTAGCTGGTTAATAATTCAGGATATTTGTGGGCCCACGCCCTCCAGTGTCTCACACTGTTAGATCCACATATTTTAAAAATAAATAAATAAAATACATTTATGAAAGAGTCGTATTTGGATTTTTCCAGCAGCTTGGTTAGAAAATACCTTTAAAAATTAAGGCTTTTTAAGGCTAAAAGACATACCAAGTTTAAATATTTTTTCCTTCAAGGATTAGTTTTGACTGCAAACAATACCAAGCACACATGAAAGGATACACACCTGAAAACTCGCCTATGGGTGTCACCAGCAGACGCACATAAAAGGAAAAAAACAAAACAAAAAAAGAAATGGGTGAGCGTTTAACACGGGTCAAATTTCTCCCGCCATTCCTGCTGCGGGGAAAAAAAAAACAGTTAAAAAAAAATGGAAAGCAGTACCACAAAAACCCCAGAAACAAATATGGAATAAAAAAAAAAATGATTGCGATAAAATAGAAAAATTACAAAACGTTTATTAAATTGAATAAATCTTCCACTGTTTTATAATGATAAAAAAACCATGTTGTAATAATAAAGAAATAATAAAAATAGCGCTGCATGATTGAAGGGTAACTGTGGCTGTGATCCAGGGTGTGAGATGGCTATTTTTTTTTTGTGGATATCATTGCAGTGAGACCCTGCTGCAGCTTTCCATGCAGAGAAAGGCACATTCCCAGCCTCACGAGACGACGACTTCCCTGCAGCTTTGCTGAACCCAACATAATACGGTCATGCATCTTAGATATTATCTTATTTTAGCCCGCTAAGGTACAAATAATTAGAGATTAAGGACAACTCCTTTAGAAGAAGTGAGCCTAAAGTTGTACATAATGTTACAAAAAGACATCGAATCGGAAAATCACTCCAAAGTCTTGACGATACCTAGCAGCTCGGCACCAGCGTCGACGTCCCCGATTATGTCCGACTTGGCGTCTTTGATCTCGTGGTAGAGTGATTCTGTGTTGATGCCAAAGGCCTCGTTAACAATCCCCTGAGAAGGACTGAGACAAAAAACCATCAATGAAAATTATTTCTTGTCTTTGTACATAAGAAAACCCATCTTCCCCATTATCGCCTAACTATCTCGTTTTAAAACGTCATGTTTACTCCCTGATTATTAAGTACCTCAAAAGGCAAAATTGTGCTTATTGTCCCTAACGCTGTGATGTTTTCAAACCCGTCCTGCTTTTTCTTTAAATTTAATCCCCTTTATAAAATAAATAAGTTAAATTAATAACAATTTTAAACACAGTTGTATTCTGGCGATAAATAGGTGATAAACCAACACAAATTAGTGCACAATCATGAGTTGGATGGAAAATAATACATTAAAATCTAAAAAAAACCAAAAAAAACTGTTTTGTATTTGTACTTTGCAACAACTGCTATTCTGTTGTTGTTGTGTCCATCAACTTTGCACATCTACATAGTAAGATTTTTGTCCATTCAGCTTTCTAAACTAACAGATTTCATTTAAAGTTAATGTGAATATACATTTTTAATTCATCAATAAAGGTTTCTCAAATAAATGTAGGCCTCTTACTGACCATTTGGTATTATTTAAAACCATTGAGCCATGACTCTGGCTCTATTGCTGATCTGTGAAAGAAGAATCTACGCTGTACTAGTTCCAGGGTTGTTCCGTATTTAGCTCCAACCATCTTCCCTGCAGCAGAATGCTGCCCCCACCGCCATGGTTCATTTGATGTGATGTGGAGAGTTAGTTGACCACCATACACACTATTGTTCATGTAAGACGGAAAGGTCAGCTTTGATCTCAATTGTTTAGAGGGCCTTTATCAAACTTCCAGTTTGATTTGTATTGTGAATGACTTCACAGTTGCCCTTTGACAGATAATCTCACTGGAGCTGCAGTTCCTCCCAAAATCCCATAAAATTCTTCGCTCTCTGTCTATCTGCTCTCATTAAATGCCCTGTGGGGTTACATGGACCGGTTTTCGGCTGTGTTTTGCTCATTTAAAGGTCTTGCAGACATTGGACATGTGATTTTCATTCACTGGTTTTGACGGCGAATTAGAGTTTATTCAGATGCTTCAGTCAATGATGATTTATACAAATAAACATCAAATTTTTTAGATTTTAAATTGTAGATTAATTCAAAAGTTTTTATCTGTTTAGATGGGAGTATTAGCACAGTAATAGACTCTTAACTTTGGATTTTCATACCTGTTTCCTCCTCCATACACATGGGAATCCAACCCCATCTCCAGCTCTGGCGTGGAATCGATTATTTCCTGAAATTCAGACCATTCATCGCTGCTTCCCATACCTGGAAAAGAGTTGCATACACATGCCGTCGTGATGTCTTGGTCGAAGAGCGGATGAAGCAAAAGCTGAAGTGAGGTTCTCTCACCGATGCTGACGTTCCTGGTTTCCTGGGAAACCTGCACCTCCATGTTCCGACTGAGGCGCTTGGCACCTTTCCTTTGGTTCCCAGCGCGCATCATGTCGAAGTCGTAGTGCGGTGGAAAGCTCTCGTTGATGGGGGTGACGGTGGCGGAGGGGACGGACGAGGTGGGGGTGTTGGACTTGCTTCCTGTGCTGCTTGGTGTGGCTGCAACCGAGTCAGACTCCGATCCGTCCTCCTGGACCGGTTTCAGGAGGGATGAAGGTCCAATGTGGACACAGCAGAAAAATAAGTGGGTTTTATTAATAAAATAGTGAGTGTTTAAACAAAAAAGCATTTTCTTTAAACAAAGATTGATCTTACATCTTTGAAGGAATTGATAACTAAACTAGACCAAAAATTGTCTTCTAATGTTCCTTTACTCTGTTTCATGACTTATATTAACGGCTTGAATAATTGTGGCAAGGCAACAGATGCACTAAAAATAAAGTTTAGGTCTTCATTTATTCCTGCTGTTAAGAAAAAAAACATTTGTTTCTATGCAAACTCACTAAACATGCTATCAATAGTTGGTTTGTGGCCATTTTAAACTGCAATGTAACGGACTTCCTGCTTTCTGCAGAAACTTTGAGTTTGTCTATGAGTTATTCCAATATCTTAAAAGAAGATTTACTTGAATAAATTTCCCATTAAAGTCATTGAAGCGGAAAAAATGTATGCAATTCCTTTTAAAACATTGATCCATGAATTTGAATGGCTAATATGAAGAACTGACGGGTTAGTGTGGGTTTAGCTTTAGAAACAACTAAACAAATTTATTTATTAGTTTATGACCTGCAAACAAAAGCATTTCAAACACAGCCATGAACTATATCTATGTATGTAAAATAATCAGACCGTTAAAAAGAAAGGTGCATGAAATGTATTATTAAAATGTGATCCCTGCTAGCTTGAGTCGATGTTCATAAACACAAAAAGTAAATTGTCAGAGGAGCAGATTGGATTTATGGCCGAATCTTTCATAAAAATGTTTTCTCTTAAAGCAACACAAGCAGGCGTGGGACGGTTGAGGGTCCACAAGACAGTGTGCAGCAGCAATGACGCCTGCCCCTCCCTCCTCCGATGCCGACAGGGAGTTGTGGACGAAGACAGGGCCCAGTGCCCTGTCTGTCCCACCTGATAGGCGGAGCTGATGGTGGAACGGCCGAGCTCGCTGACCTGCCAGATGTCTTTCCCGGGCATCATCCTAGCCCCCCCGAGACCCCCACGTACCATGCCCTCGCCACCAGGGTACAGGCTCAACGACGGCGGGCGCTCCGCTTTGCTGCTGGTGGAGAGGAGCACACAGAGTGGCGGAGAATCGTGTGAGAATGGCGGCTGGCTAATTCGGTGGTTTGCTCCCTAATCGTAAAAAAGAACGTTAATTAACAACAATTAGATTAAAGCAACAGTTGCCGTAGCCACTCTGGCTCCTTGTTTAGGGTTGTTCTAAAGTGGGAGGATGAAACTCTGAGCTGGTATCCATTCCCTTGAAGCATCAACAAGTTTTCATCTAAAACAGCCCAAAATTTTGCTCTGTCCTTTTTACAGTCAACACTGACCAGAATCCCCTCTGCATGATGCTGCCACTACCTTGTTTCATCATTAGGTGATATGTTTAGGGTGATGAACAGCAGGGGCTTTTCACAACACAGTTATTTATTTTAACTTCACTACTAATAAGAATGCTTTAGTTTTGATAAAATCTCATCAAAAAAGCAAAAAAAACAACAACATTGAAGTCCGAGGTTTTAATAAGGAAAAATGTAAAAGAGTTTAATAATTACATTTGCAATGCACGACATTTGTAACATATTTACTTTATACCCTGCAGGACTGGGGGTCCCTTTTACATGCAGTAAGATGCAGAAAAAACTATAATCTGCAATCACACATCAAACATAGACAATAACTCACAGTCATTACCCTGCAGGTCTGGCTGATTATAAAGGAGCAATTCAACATGTTCAACAAACTAAATGTACATGTATCTCTCCCTGGGTCTGGTCTTCTTAATAAAAAAAGTGCAGCATTAACAGTCGTCCACCTTAATACGATTCAAATGCAACCTACTCACTTAACTCTATCCTGACTTCAGTGATCAAACATAAATTATATCATTTCAGATATATTTTTGAGCAAACAAAAACAGCAGGCAAGACAAAAAACATGAAATATGAAGAGGAGAAGGTAGATTAGGAAATCTGGAAAAGACTTTGAGATGCATTTATTATTTTTAAACTTGGTTTTAGAACACAAACACAATTGCCATACCAAATACTTAAGTAAAGTTTGTTTTTAGCTTCATGCAAAGGTCTGAGCACTCCTTATAATTTTTTATCAATGTTCCAGACAAAAATGCTGTTATCATGCTTAAGTTAAGAGAATAACAATGAAAGGAACACAATTATGAAGGAACACAGAGCATGAATAATTATTTTTTTGAATCATTTGGTTGCTAATATAATAATTGATATAGATGCACAACAGTATTATAATCTGACTAATAATTAATATCTAATAAAAAGAAGAGATGTGTATATGATGAGGCTCTGTATTGTGACCTCAAAGCAAAGTGCATCTACGAATATTAAGAAAGGCCTCATTAAATTACTTCTATGACATACTTTGAGAGGGGAACTATGGGATCATGTTGGATTTACCTTTTCCTCCATGCGTGGCGTTGACTGTGCAAAACAGCAGCACAGAGACCAAGCCAGCAGGACAGACAAGACAGACAGATTAGTGAAAGACAGAACAACATGCCATGCTCACCCAGAGAAACAGAACTAAACCTTTAAAGCGTGGTTCTAATGAATCTTTACATTTCTGCAAGTTTTTCTCTCTTTGAAGCTTTTGATCAATGCACTACTCCTCTAATTCCTAAATAATGGATTAAACAAACCCTTGAAGGGGTCACAATGGATCTGAGTAGTTTAGATTTGCAGTATCAGGATTTATGACATATGATAGTGCATGAAGTCACAGATCATCATGCAGGAAAAGCCTAATACGCAGTATGGCAGTATGTTAACTGAAGCTGCACCAGATGTCCTACTCTGGTTTTTCCCTCACGCCCTGAGGCTTCATTGTGCTCATGTTTGCAGGCTAATAAATGAGGACCAACAGTTTTCTTTTCCAGTGAGTTCCTGAAAGGCTGTTATTCTATTTTGGCTCGCAGCCTTTGATCCGTGTCGGTGCGAGATATGAGCTGTTCTCCATAATATAATGACGACACGTCAATGTGCGAGAGTTAAACGTTCAATCCACACATTGGTGTTTGACAAAGACTAGCCGACGCGCGAGAGGGCGTCCACTCACGTTCGTCCACAGCCGGGGCCTTCTGATTGGCTGTTGCTCCCTGCCTGCTGCAGCTTGGACCGCTCAATGTGCTCTACATACGTCTGAATCATCTGAGGACCAATGTAAAAAACAAAAAAACAGCTTTTAAAGTAATGATAAAAACGGGACACATGGGAAATATGCTTGAAATTTTTTTTTATTAAAATGTATTAAAAATGTACACACATTGATGTTAAAAGGAATATTATGTGACCTGGATGTTTGTTTCCACTTTTTGTGATAATCTTTCAAACAGTCACAGATGTACACGACCTGCATCATGCCAGGCATACTTGTAATGTTCCCTGGGCTTTTGGAAAATAAACTGGCCCACAGCATGACAAGTCCGATGCTGTAAAGCATGCAGTAGTTAATTCTTAACCCTTTCTTTCATGTTGTAAGTTCATCAAGGGGGTTAGTTGCTGGAGAGCTCAATCGTTGTCTAATTTGACCAACACACAGCGTTCCCAGTTGAGTTAAAGCATGTTGGAAGAAGCTATATGAGGTCTCTGTCAAGCCTACTAACCAGAGGCTATTTAAATTCCAGGAAAACACTGGGTCATACCCTTTTTCTTGAGTATTGAATGAATATTGTGTTCCTGGTCAGGAATAATGAATGGCCAGGGTTAATACACTGACAATTTTTTTAAATGCAGGGACCTACGAGGACTTCTCTGGAGAAAAACACTTGAGTTCTTACGAAGTATTGAATGTGGTGGCCTCAATTAATCTCAAGTAAATGGACAATTGTCTCAATTTCTTATGTTTAATTCTTAAAACATACATAATATGAGCAAAACAATGTAGCATACCTCAGTGTGGCGCTGATGAAGAGCGTTGTACTCCTTCTTCATCTCGGCTTCGCGCTCCTCGAGACGAGTGACTGCGGGAAAAACGGAAGAGGTTTCTTTATAGCTTTTCTGAAATCAAAAATAAGACTTCACGGTGTACTTAACATAAAAGAAATGATAATGCACTAAACGATCCCAAGGAAATAAGAAAAATTAAAAAAATTTATTACTACTGTGCTTGACTAGAATCAAAGAATAAATGACGCAAAAGGTAAAAGATTATTGTTTAGCTTCAGTTAGAGGACCCATATATCGATTAGGCAGACTGGTTTGTTTTAATAGGAGATAGAACGTCCACTCACTCTGGTCGGAGTAGTTCTTGCTCTTCAGCTCCAGCTGCTTCCCCTGTAGCTCCAGATGCTCCACCTGCATCTGCAGCTCTTTCTTATCTGCTTCCAGGCTGTCCTCAAATTCAATGAATTTCTGTAAAATTGGAGAGAAAAACAACAACAGCAACTTAAAATCAACTCATGGAAAACAAGGGAAGGATTTTATAGCATTACAGTGATCAGATTTGTTACTATAAAGAGCTTTGATTAACACTGAAGTCAGTTTAAGGCACTCCTGTTGGGTTTTACTGCATTTTGACTCCTGTCAGTCAGAGACGTTTCACAGTTTTGTAAATAGCACACTGAGTTCCTAACGTCCCTTTCTCTGTTTTTGTTGTTCATAAAGCTATTTACAACGCCGCCATTTTTGTGAGTACACAGAGGCTTAAAACCGTAATCCTCTCACTGCAGAGAGATGGTTGAACCACAAGTATTTTACAGCACAGATTCTGTACTTCGCTTGAAAAATCAAAATTATTCTAACTACGTCTGATATCTTAAAGTCCCCTTGTATCTAGATAAACTTTATAACACAGATACTTGATTCTTGAGAAAATATTTCAGACTTTCCTGAATAGATCGCTTCACTAAAAACTTTTGCATGTTTTGTCACATTGAATGTAATAATAAGGTTTTGTGATAAACTAAAACCAAGTAGTGTGTAGCTGCAGAGTGAAAGGAAACTATTCATTGTTTATCTTGCATTTCTTTTCACAAAACTCTAGAGCATTTGGACAGCATATGATTCTGCTCCTCTCACTGTAATACCCTAAAACAAAATCAAGTTTTAATAGTTTAATGAAGTCCTCCTATGTTTAATTTAACAATGGTCTCAATCCAGCTATTCTGCGAAGGTTGGAAAAGGTTTGTTAGACAACATCAGGAAATAAACGCCATCAACAGATATAAAATAAATGTTTAGTTAGATTTTTATTAGATTCAAAAACATCAAACCCAAGCTTTGTCGTAAAAAACAGAAAGGTTCAATCGCAAATAGAAACAGTTTCATACAACTGCAAACCTAAACTTGCAGGCAGGAAATGAATAAGCAAAAGTTTTAAAGTTTAACTTTTAGTTATCAACATCATAAAACTGAAAGAAAGCCATGAGCATTTGCTACACGTCATTTGGTGAGCAAACTTTAATAGGGGGCCACGATGATCCTTTATGAGACCATAATGGATCTGATTTAGCCTACTAAAAAAGGCTCAAAGCTAAAAAATAGGGAGGTGGCATCATCATGCTATGGGCAATGGTTTTCTTCAGCAGAGACAGGAGAGCTGGATGGAGCGAAATGCATGGCAATCCTGAAAGAAACCCTTACTTGAGACATCAGCAGACTGGAGACTGAAGATGAGGTTCAACCCACCGCAGTTACACGGTTAGATTAACACAAACGAAACCTAAATTTATACCTGAGAATCTTTAAGTTTTCCATCCAGCAACGCTGAGCTTGACATATTCAATAAAGAATTGTCAAAAATTAATAAATAAATAAATAAACCTCAATGTGTAAAATGTGATAAAGGCATCCCCAACTGATGTGCAGATTGCAGCCAAAACGTTTCTGGTATGACGTTTTAACTAATGAATTGAAATGCACTGCATACTTTTTTATTTGTAAAACATTTTGAAAACTATGTCTTATTTTCTTTTCACTTTACAATTGTGAGCTAATCAGTGTCATTCATCAAAATAACCCTACCAAAAAAGAAAAAGAAAATTGAAAATACACTTTATTTGTGGTTTTAAATGTAAAAAAAAAAAGGTTTAAATGGTTTTGGATACTCTTGAAAAGCAATGTACCTCAAAAGTCCAACATCAAAATTAGAAATAACCTTCTTTTCCCACATAAACAGCAGCATCCTTGGAAATAACATACTTCCCTAGAAGATGAAGACTAATAATATTTAAAAATGCATCTTCCAATCAATCTGGAGTAGTAAAACGTTCTTCATCCGCTGACTTTACCCTACATGTCTGCACATTCTCAGAAGCGTTTGCATTAAAACTACTACGCTGAGCAGAAAAAAAAGGAAAATAAAAATATTTTTGACAAACTCATTGGTTCTGTGTACGTTCTGTCCAACATCAAAAATGTGGCTGGTATCCTTGGAATGATACAGTAAATCTAAATCAGCTTGCTGTCAAACCACAGCTAAGTGCATTTAAATGCATTTCAGTCACACTTTTAGCTATTTTTAATGTGTGAAATCCACAATGTGAAAAAACAGCGACAGGATGCGGGGACATTTTCATAACTGTTGTGTATTCCCGTGTCAGGTCATAGCTGCTCGGCTGGAATGAAACCTGAGGAACATTTTCACCTAGCAGGTTTAATACAAAGAAGATCGAAAGCAGAGCTAATAAATTAGTGGAAAGTGGAAAAAACCTGTGATAATCTTTGAAGAAAGCTGACCAGTTTCCTGTAGGACACAAAAAGGCAGTTTAGTTTAGTAAACTACTAATGGATGTCTACAAATTTATGCGCACAAGGCGAAGAGCTGTCTTTGTTTTCCATCATCTTGGGACAGACAACCTTGTAATCTGAGCTGCTTTTTGCTCCACGCTGCAACACATTTACTTAAGAGCGTGTTTAACTGTGCTTTGAGATCCCCTCCCTATTTTTTTTTCTCTCTTATTAGCTTTTTGTCCTGCGACATGAAGCTCAAACCTCTTTCTTTTTCTGTGTTTTTTTTAAACCCTCTGTCCGCTACACACGAGCACAAATCGGGTTACAGTGCCAGTGCTCTGTGCGCTATTGATTTCCTGGACTGCCACGACGAGGACGTCGTCCCATCCCCCACAGAGCTCAGACAAAATGATCTGTTGTGTTCTTCGGTCACCACCATCAAAAAATACATTTATAGTGGATGTAGACCATGTCAACAAAATAGCTGTATGTTTTAGATGTGTCTCTGCTCCAACACAGCTGACGGGAACGCTTGAATTGAGTCATAAGCAACTAATCCGTATGTGCATCTCGTTTGATTCGGTCACTCTTAAAAACATGCAGGATTTCTGCCCTTCAAGACTGATTTTGGATATCGCTGACCCACTGAACCTCTATCTAGTACCTCACTGGCTTAGATAAAGGCCACTTCTAGGGTTTGTGGAAATATAATGTGAGCCTGGCCACCACCTCAGTCACTGCAGCTTGTTTCTTGAGGGAAATGGCCAAAGTGTGGGGAACCGCATACAAATTTAAACATATATCAGATTTAATAGCTATATTTTGTGATATGTTATTGTTTCATATATATTTACTTTGGTCATTTTCAACATCAAACTAGCTCTATGTCGTATTTGCTCCATTTATCATCACTTCTAAACAACGATTTTTTTTCATACAGGACGTAATAATTTGATTCCCTTCAGTATGCGAGCTCACTTTGAGGGAGTTTAAAGCAAACTCTGACCAGTAAGTTGAGATGGGCAGCAGTTGGGATGAAGCAGTTCAGAAGTCGATGGGTTTTGGATTATGATCTAATAATCTGGTCTGGTGTTTAATTAAAAGGTTAGATCTCACTGCCGACTGCAACGCACAGACAAATGGTAGGGAAAAAAAAAAATATGGCCGCTAACATAACTGTAAAACTGTAGCCGTCAACATTTTTGCTTTGCTTAATTCCGACAAGAGCAAGTTTTTTGTTTAAAAAATTAAATAAAAACTAAAGGAAGCTACTTTTAAAACTTGACATTCACCATGTTCCTCATTCCCATGATGTGTTACGATTAAGGAATAATTCGAACTGGTATTTTGAAACGTAACCAGGAAATAGGCGTCATTCTAAGCTTTTAGATCACTGAGAGCTCATTAGTTCGTAATTTTTCTGTTTTAAGTGGTAATTTTTGGTCATAAACCAAGAACGTGGTCAGCGACATAATCACTAAAGGGGAACATGGACTTTTCTCTCTTCCTTGGCTGTAATTTCCTTGCAAAAAGACAGCAAAACTACAGGACTTTCAATTCTTCGGCCATCTTAAAGTGTGTCAGAACTTAAAAAAAATGTTGTCCATGCTTTTCAAAACAGAAAACAAAAATTTGCATACAGAAATAGTGTAATTTTACCAGCTTTAGAGGAAAAAGATTTATAACTTTTATTTAATATTTTAATGATGCTTTATCCAGCTGCAGCTACTCTTTCGATGCTCGAGAAGTGATGCTGCTCTCCAGCTACTGTTCCATCACTCTTCAGATGATTAGTACAGTATCAACTGGCAGCCTATCTTTTCTTTACTTAGGAGTTTGCATTTATAGAGTTGCAGATTTGCATTATACCTCAGAGAGGCGTCGCTATAACTCTACTGATATATTGCTTTATTGATGCCTAAATCA
This sequence comes from Orestias chungarensis, assembly GCA_032876305.1. Classification (NCBI taxonomy): domain Eukaryota; kingdom Metazoa; phylum Chordata; class Actinopteri; order Cyprinodontiformes; family Cyprinodontidae; genus Orestias; species Orestias chungarensis. The sequence goes on from JAVLVB010001269.1 coordinate 584,746, forward strand.
ACTGTGAACATCAGCAGCTGAAATATTATTGTGTTATTTTGAATTTAGATAAAATGTGCCAAATATGACAGTTTAAATTATTTGAATTAAACATTTTTGTGGTACTTTTATGCCTTTAAATTTTAGTCCATGGCTTCTAAAGGAATCAAGGAATGAAAGGAAGCTTTTATTCTGACATAGAGATAAGACTGTGATAAAACTAGCAACATTAATTAACAACGAAGAGTTTTTTTCACCCTAGAAAACTAAAGTAAGCGGCAAAACGCAGTATCATTGAATTTCTCAATAAACAATTCTTCATTTTTCTTCTTGGCCATCATGTTTCTTTGTTTTTAGTCTGGTTTGTATTTTTACATCTCTACTAGAAAACCTAGAATATTTAGATGTTTTTGTACCATGATTTATACAGGTTAATTTTATCTTTCTAGTGTTATCTTAGCATGATGAAAACAACAGATTTAGAGAAGCTTGAACAAAATATGCACATATGAAGATGTTTTTGTTGGATGTTGACTGAAGTGTCAAGCAGATTAACATTATCTGAATAGTTACCTCGTTAAAAGTGTGTGTTTTTTTTTTTTTTTTTTGCTTTTTGACCATTCACTCTAAAAGTCTGGGCTTTTGTTTTCCAGTGTGAATAACTCTAAACCTTTAAATTCAAGATGTTTACTCTTGCTCAATCAAAAACCATTAACACATTATATATATATAAATAAATAAATCAAGCCTATTATTGACTAGAAATAGGGTCTGGTGGCCTGGGGGACCTCAAGCTTATATGTATGTCTTGGTATTTATAGGGTATTTACATGGTTATAACTCACTTTGTCTGTTTTGTAATTCATCTATTTGTTTATATGTTGGACCATAAAAGCAATATCTGTTTACTTATGTTTGGATAAAAAGTAATAGATAGTCAAGTTCTGTGGTCAGCTCGGTGAAAAAATGGACTAACGAGGCTAAAGAAAGGCTTCAGGACTGCATGGTTTTAACAGACTGGTGTGTTTTTGATGATGCCACAAGCAGCCTGGATGAATACACGGACACTGTGACATCTTACATCAGCTTTTGTGAAGACATCTGTGTTCCCACCAGGACTCACATTAAATACAACAATAACAAGCCCTGGTTTAATGCCAAATTGAAACAGCTGCGCCGGTCTAAGGAGGTAGCATATAGAAGTGGGGATCGGGCGCTGTACAACCAGGCAAAGAACACCCTAACTAAAGAGATCAAAGCTGCAAAGAAAAACTACTCCAACAAGCTATGCAGCATGATGTCCAGTAACGAGCCATCAATTGCCTGGAGGTGTCTCCAGAACATCACCAGCTACAAAAGGCCACCTACACAGACAATGTGAGATCGTCAACTGGCCGACGACCTTAACAGATTCTACTGCAGGTTTGAACAGCCCAGCAACGAACTCCCATCCAACACCACTTCACACCCATCTGACTATCAGCTACCCATCCAGCCTGCCCTGAAGATCTGCGAGGAAGACATGATGAGACTTTTTAAAAAACAGAAAGTCAAGAAGGCCCCTGGTCCTGATGGAATCTCTCCCTCCAGCCTGAGGACCTGTGCAGACCAGCTTGCACATGTCTTTACTAAGATCTTCAACAGATCACTGGAGCTGTGTGTTGTTCCGTCCTGTTTTAAAAGCTCCACAATAATACCCATTCCTAAAAAGACAACTACCACAGGACTAAATGACTACAGACCTGTTGCCCTGACCTCTGTGGTCATGAAGTCCTTTGAAAGACTGGTTCTCAACCACATTAAGGAAATCACG
>JAVLVB010001269.1:589125-599803 GCA_032876305.1 Orestias chungarensis
AATAGAGGTAATGAAGATGGAGGTGATGAGGATGGAGGTGATGAGGATGGAGGCGATAAAGATGGAAGGGATGAGAATAAAGGTGATAAGGATGGAGGTGATGAGGATAGAGGTGATGAGGATGGAGGTGATGAGGATAGAGGTGATGAGGATAGAGGTGATGAGGATAGAGGTGATGAGGATAGAAGTGATGAGGATGAAGGTGATGAGGATAGAGGTGATGAGGATGGAGGTGATGAGGATAGAAGTGATGAGGATGGAGGTGATGAGGATAGAGGTGATGAGGATGGAGTTGATGAGGATAGAGGTGATGAGGATGGAGGTGGTGAGGATAGAGGAGATGAGGATGCTACTCACCTCCTCCGCCTGCTTCCTCAGCGCCTTCTCCCGCTCGTACTGCGTGATGAGCTGCTCGTTGTCCTCCTTCAGCAGCTCCAGCTCCACTTCGTGCTCCTGGTTCTCGGTGAGCACCGCGTCCAGGTTCTCCAGCACGTTGACGACCAGCGGCATCAGCTCCTTCACCACCTCCTCGTCGTAGCTGTGGATGAGGCGCTCGAACTCGCGGTAGATGCTGTTGGCCAGGCCGGACACCCGCTCCGACATCACGGTGCCAGAGCCGTAGTCGTCCTGGTACACCACCTCGTCTATCTCCATCATGCTGGCGGCTTCTGAACCTCCGGACCCGTCACTTGGTCGCGATCCGCTTAGATCGGGAAATAATCGGATATTGAATCGCCGTTTTTTCTCCAAAACGGCCTGCAGGAAGCGTTTTTATTCCATTTTCCTGCAGATGTGTTTCGCGGATACCCTTGAGCTTTTTTAAAAACGAGGTTAATATTAGCTTTGAAATATTATGAGCTTCCTCAGCGGTGGTCTTAGCAGGCTGTGGCCCCCCGCAGCGGAGTGATCCAGCCCGGGGCCCGGGGCCCGGCCATGCTGAGGATGATGCTGCACCTGCAGCTCAGCAGCCGCGGACACAGACCCCTGCCATGACACTGGCTGTGGGAGGAGGGGGAGCAGAGAGATGAATAAATAAATAAATAAATATGAGAACAAATAATCCCAGCCTCCTGATTGCCTCTGGGGTCTAATCCGCTCCTCACTGCCGCGTCTCTCCCATTGTTTTTCTCTCCTTCCGATGTGAAGCTGATGGTGATGTCTCTCTCACTCCTATTTTTTTTTTTTTTTTTGGGGAGAGGCTCTCCCAGCGGTTCAGCTGACCGACTCTGTCCCACGTCACGCAGTCTGCAATCAGTCAAGCCAAAACACGCAGACAATATCGCCCCAGCTGTGTGATTTCAGAATAAAAGCTGCCTCAACCCTGCGTGTTTTCTGTCTGCGGACCTCTGCTGGAGGACCTGGAAGAAGTTCCTTTGAATACATTAATTTATGTAACTGAACCCTCTTGTGCCAGCAGGGTCGTGGGAATATGGTGCTTAATAATATGTAATAATAGATGTTCTTCTGGGTTCACAGGAAGCTGGAGTACCCAGAGAGGTAGAGTAGAGCTGTCTCTTTCTCCCATCATTATGATTTTTGGGCTTTTTTTCTTTATCTTGGATAACACCAGACATGGGCTGTAGGCATTATTATGTACATTTAATAATTTTTTTTAGGAAATTAGTGAGTAGTTTTACTACACTCGACTTAAACGTTCATTATTTTATATATATCATATATAAATACTCCTTCACTTATTAAAAAACTACTTCAAATCAAGTCACTTTACAGGACAATTCATTTCAATCCAATCATGCATAAATTCTGCTTCATCCTTATTATGGACAAATAACAAAGCGGGTTTATTATTAAGATTAGCTTAAAGGGTTCTGTTTCAGAGGAAATCCAGAAGTCGGCTAAATAAATATGTAAACAATAAAAAAACAAAAAAACAATTTAAATCACAAACAAATCAGTAAAAAAAAAAAATTCACTCCTCCAGAATCAGCAGACAGAAACAATGGCTTGTGCTGTAGCTGACTTTACAGCAATCCCTCATACTGAACATGCATGCTGCGACAGTGGAGAGGAAAAACTCCCCTTTAACAAGAAGAAACCTGGAAGCAGATGGAGAATATTGAGTTTCTGTCAGCATCTTCTTAGCCAACGAGTATTCCACCCTTGAAGACGTATCTCAGCATTAAAGGTTGTGGTCCAAAGTTGATGTTTGAAGTCTGGGCTCAGTACCCTGTGGTACAAACTAATGTAAAACAGAAACTTCCCACTGTTACTAAACTTTATTGAAAATAACATTCCGGCAGATGTTTATCATGCTTTTAATTAAGTGCACATCTCTTAATTAAAATATTGTTTTATTAATATAATGTTTTATCTTTAACCTAAATGTATTATTTTTGTTTTCCTATTTTGCTTTGAAAGAAATAACAAGACTATAATCATTGAACTTTCCAATTTCTCAAAAAAACATTAAATGTGCTTAGCAAATATTTAACTTGGACAAAGGTTATAGAAACACTCGGACGTTTTAATTAGATTTGGCAAACTATTATAAAAAAATAGTCACTTATATTATCCATATACCTTCGTATGTACACTTACACAAAACCAATGTATTTTTCCGTTTTATTTTTAAAGTAGTAAACCGGAAGTGCTAATACTATTCACTGGGATAACTTGACCCATGTCTGCATTATTAAATTATGCCAGGATCTTAGTCTTAAAGACCATGCACACATTCAAATACTCAACAAATCATTTCATTCAGTTGATATAAGGCAGTTTTTGTGTTTAGAACCATTTACTATGGAGTTTAACATGTTTTTTTAAACATTTAATCTTTCTTTATTGTGAACTCCTAAGTGCACACTAAAATCAATTGTGCTTTGGTGTTTTTATGTAATATGGTCTACAAAAATAGAAAAAAAGTTATACCTACTACATGTCTTGTGATCAAGTGAGTCAGCGACATTGTTCCTTTTTAGTTTTGGTCAGATCACAACCTAAAATAAAAACTACAGCACATAAGGGGAAAGAAGTAATATTCTCAACATTATAGTATGAGAATTTGAAACCAAATACATAAGAGGGGATTTAGGGACTGTGTTTAATATGTTTCTTAGTTAAAGTTATTAATGAGGCACCATGAGGATCCCTGCTGAATAAACATCAAATGAGTCAGTGAAGTGAGTGAATGGTGGCCTTCCTCTGTGTTGGTTTACACCAGATATTACCTCATATTAGGTCCACTCTGTACTCCTATTGTTTACTGTCATTAAGACACATTCTATCAGGTAGTTTTCTCCCCTTATAGTCAATGAGTTACTATATCTTTGTCACACCCAAGTACAGATGTTTTTAATTTATTCATTTTTTCCCCCAGGGATGTTTCCATGTTCTTGGAATGCAAACAAAACAAATTCAATGCAAAACAACCGTTTTATTTCCATTGCACAGGATTTGTTTCTTTCTTTTGCTCTCATTTGTGCCCGGCACATCAATTAGAGAGGTGGTGGTGGAAGGAGGCGGAGGCTGGCATCTGAACAAAGTTGATTAAAGAGGCAACTGTAGGAACGCACCTGGACTCAGGTAGGCTGCAAGCTTTTTTTAAGAGTTCACATGTCTTCAGCCGTTTTAATTTAAAACATAAACAGAGGCTGACCCCGAGCGAAACAAAGGCAAGTTCTCAGATAATGCGAACAACGAGGACAGAGCAGAGAAGTGCCTGCACAATACATTCACATATAATCAAAATTGAAATTGTTTTTTGAGGCGGCAGAAAAGTCTGGGGAGGGGGAACAAAAATCTTAGGATTCATCTTTTCTTGATTGTGTTGCCTGTTTAGGCACCAATGCTAAATCACAGATTGGGTTTTAATAATTGTTGTGTACAAGTAAGGCAAAATAGATGAATGCTGAGTCAACAAGGCTTCTGACTGCAGTCATGTGAGGTAAATGCTGAAAACCGTTCTGATCCTGGAAGGACAAGAACATTTGAATTCAAGCTGAATTTCATGAAACATTGAGAACAAGCGTTTGGTGAAAAGCTCAATTTATCTCTCATGACTGCAAGGCATTAGGTTTTTTAGCCTGTTTGAGCAACGCTATCAAGTTAGCTCCATTCAGGCTAAAAATGTGACCAATTCTTGCACTTTTAAATCTATTTCTGATAATCTAGCATTCAATCAATCTACATTAACGCATATTAAGAATGCAAACAATAAGAATAACCTTAGAGCTGAGTTGGAATATTAGCGATTGGGAAACGCTTGGCTAGCCGATGTGTTTGATTGTATCATTGCAGGATTCAGAGAGGGGTGGAGGCGGCATGAAGAATCAAAAACTTGGAAAAGAGTTAGAAAAAAAAAAAAGGATGAAAAGTGCAAAAAAGTTGAAAATCTAACGTGAACAACACCAACAGAAAGAACTAAAGGCAGGTTGTGTATTGTACAGGCGGATTAGCAATTAGGAATGAGAGGGAATCAACATGGAAGCAAACAATGACCAAACTGGGACAAGTGGTGTGCTCAGACGATCAGTAGAAAACCACACTGGACTTTCCTCCAGGCGGATTGAGGACCCTGTTGTGAGAGCGAGGCTTGGGTCCCAGGTGGGGCTCGTGGTTCTTCAGCGACGTCTCGTCCGGAGCCGGTGTGACGGGCTTCAGCTCTGGACTGGCGGCGACGGCCAGAATCTCTTCTTTAGCTGGTACTGGCGCCGGGGCAGCGATCTCCTCTTTCACCGCAGGCGGAATGACTTTGGCTTCGGGTGCTTGAGCCACAGTAACTTCTGAGAACAAAGTCAAAAAAAGCAAAGAGTCTCATGGATAAACGGCTTCCAACTCCATCTGTACATGTGCAGCCTATATTATTTCATCAATTACTTCCCAGTCTAATTGAAATCTTTATGATTCTTGCAATAAAGTCACAGTATGGAGCTAATTGCATCTCCTGCCGCACTTGAAACCTTTCCTTTAATCACTAGGGGGGTTCTTGTTTCTGTGCTGTTTATAAGATCTGCCACAGAAACGGGGGGATTTCCACTATAAGCAGCAGATTAGTGGAGGAAATAGTTCGGCTAGATTTAGATTCCTGAAAAAGAGAAAATAAGAGCCTTTCCATGTGACCTAATGTCGTATTGTATTTCATATTAATGACAAAAATGCTGTTTTATACAACACAAAACCTTTCACCAACATTACTACAACATATCGTTTTTCTGCGCTGCTCTTCAACACACACTGCCCAGTTTCAGATGTTCCCCAAATTTTGACGACATAACCAGCAGAAACCTGGTAAACAGCCTTCAGTTTAAATCAGGCGTGCTGAATTAGTGGGATCTACAACGGCAATGAACAACATTGACTCACCTGGTGATTCAGGCTCAGGTCCCACACTCAGATTGTCCTGCAACAAAATCAGGGATACATTTGTCTTTTTAAAACATGAAATGAAAAAGGAAATAAACACCACAAAATAACTGGGTTCCTGGAAAAGAAAAAGTTTATTTTTAAGGAGTGACACTTTAAAGTTCTCGTAAAATAAAATTAAACTGACTTTTTTTTTTGGGTGCCTAGAGGAAGATCTGCCATCATGAGCTAGTTTGAATAAGGATTGACTTCTGAAATCTTTAACAAGCTATGGCTGGAAAGAACAAGCATCCTGAACAACAACAACAAAAAAAGACAAATGTGTATTTGTTAGGTTTTTGTTCTTATTTGGCTACATCAGTGAATAGTACCGGTGTAACAGGTTTACTATGTTTTATTTGGTCTGGCTTCTTTGTTCCATGCTGTTTCTGATAAATAAAAACACATCTGTTGAAGCAACATTGGATCTAACAAAACTACTTTCATTTATACTTACTTGGCCCACCCATTTGTAATTTGCCCCGACTGAAAAGCAATTTCTGGCGACACCACGGCTGTGGTCGGTCTAGCTATTAAACAAGTAAACACGAGAGACTTGAGAAAGCTCCATTTTCCTCTTTTAGCTCCATGACAAACTTCATATCCACTCCACACAATGTAAAAAAAATAAAAAGCTGAAAAAAGTATATATAACCAGAAGAAAGGGAAGGAAATGTGATGAAGAACGGAAAAGATTTTACATCAAGTTCAACTTGAGGTTCACTGCATTCCCCAGCAAACCGACATTTTACACCAAATCCTGCAACTGACCGCAAACAATCGACGGTCGAGGTGCTTACACGACTTTATACAACAATAAGAAGCCCAAAAACTAAAAGCTTTGTTTCGATTCTAAAACATATTCCTCAAACCCTTTGTTTTCCCAGAATCTTATAAACCCACATAAAAAAATGTTTTTTAACAATTAGATAGAAAATTGGTAAATTGTTTGTACTCGATCTCATTAAATAGCATTTAAAGGGTTACATTTGAGAAACCTAATGAATATTTGCCTGTATAGAGAAGACTGAAGCCATTGGTAGTGGCAAAGTTAAAAAGATGTTTATCGTCTGAGAAATTTAAAAGGTTTTAAAAAAACAAAAAGTGTGCAATTTTTTTTAAATAGAAAGCCATTTTATTAAAGAGACTAAAAACTGGGGTTGTAATCTACCTTTGGTTTGTTCGAGTGGCTTCGGCAGCTGCTTTGAACAGGAGGGTTTTCTGCAGACCCAAATATGTTGCTGGTTGCGCCGCCTGGAGGTACGGGTCTCTGTGGCTGAGGCGGGGCTACGGGTTCACCGAATATCCCACTGCTCTTTCCACCTAGACAGAGTATTAGAAAAGACGCGTTCACGCTTTGCAGAAGTAATAAGGTCTGGACGACACTGAGCTCCCGCAGTTAGATGCGGTAGACGCAGTTAGAAGGTATTTGACAGAAAATAGAAGTAAAATCTAATGAGAGTTTTTTCTGTGACTAAAACAAATGAGTTTTCCTCTAAGGGACAATAGAGGATGTTTCAATTCACATCTTATTTGGTTTTATCAGATATTTGACAGAATCCGTGGAAGAGTAGTAGGCTAACACATAGGAGTTATGTTTGTACTGAGTAATCACATCAGACTCAGACGTTTCACACTTCAGGATTGCAGGGGTTTGGTTTTCTGACCTGGAGGATTGGAGCGCTTATATACATTTTTATGCTCCTCTGGAGAGGAGAAAACTTTAGAGGCCATCTTATTGGGTCGTCTCGGTGTGCTGTCCTCTTCGTAGCCGCCAAAAAGGTTACTGGAGCCGCCGCCAGGAGGCTGCAGCACCCTGCGTGGCAATACGAAACAAAAACCCGTACGTTACAGCCTCTTATCTGACTCAGACATACAAATACTCTGTCACAATGAACGAGATGAGGGGAGATAACATTCTTTTCTCTTTTTTTAAAAGGTTCATATCACTAAAATAAACAGACTGCTTAGGTATGCTAGCGTTAAACTCAAAGACTTCAAAGACTTTAAAACATTTCTCCACATTTCTAGTGCTTAGATTTATAGATTTAGAGGAAAAACGTGACGTAATCATTACCCAGAATTCCTACCAGATTTGCATCAGAGGTGATAGATTTAAAAGGTTTTACAGATATCTTGTGGTGATAAAAGTAGTGATGACCAAAATATGCTCAATCCAGTCATATTTTTAAATCTATGCTTAGAACATAAAAAAATCTAAACCAAACTTGTAATCGTCACCTCCTTGTGTCAAATATTAAAGAAACCGTGAATATTACTTCTAAGCTAAAACATCCATGAAAAGGTTCAATAAATCATTTGATCTAAAATCAATAATATTGGCTCAGTATTTTCATCAATTCTTAAAAAGAATCAAATATGAAATGTTCAAAAGTTGTAAACGTGGTTTAACAGTTTATTTAGTAGATTGGGACTTTATACTACATCACCCCTGATCAGTGTCTGGCTGGTCTTTTTTCTCCTCTCTGGTCTTAAAAATAATCAACACAACATTCCCCAATGAAGCTTCTAAGATAGAAAGTTTGTACGGGTGTGTGTCGGTGTTTTTTTAAGGTTGTCAGCTAAGTTGTTTTTTCATATTGATGCCTTAGAAAAGTCAAAATGTATACATCAATAAACATGCGGGATAAGGAAATGTTTCTGAAAGTCTCACCACATACAGGAGCTCCTGTTTACAGTCAGCAACGGGTAAAACTGCAGTAACCTCGCTGATGCTGATACGAGACGGTGACAACAGTTTAAAAGTCAAAATTGTATTATTTTTTAAACAATCGGTTAATTATGTATATTTGCAATTTCGCTCTCTTTCGCTTTCACACATTGTATGACGTTGCTTCTGGTTTTAATATAAATATTTAATGATCAATTATGACAAGGAGGTTCCTTAAAGCCCCTGTGCACTTACCATAAATTAACTATAAATAATTTAACAATCTAACAAAAAACTACGTTTTTGTTAATATCTCAAACACAAAAAGACAGCTAATAAATATTCTGTGTGGCTTTATGATAAATAATTAAACTGAAAAAGGAATAACTATGATCTCTTGTAAAAGAATAAACAACATATGTATTTGAAAAAATAACTGCAGCCTGGAGAGCTTTACTATATTAGTATATTTAGTTATCTTAATGTAAAAGTCATTGTTTTTTCATAATAGTATAAATACCTTACTAATAAGACGGATACATTTCAGTTTCCCTAAAATGTAGGAACATTTTTTAATAATTTATAGATGTTAAAAAAAGAAAAGTTAACAACTTAAAAGCTTCAACGATGAAAAAAAAGTAACTAATCTTATGTAAGAACAGCAGTTTTATATTTTTCATGATTAAACTTTTGTTTTGGGCCTTTTGTCAATGTTAATATATTTTAAAAAAAGGATTCTAAAAACCATTTTAATAATTCAGATTTTAGTATTTAGGTAAATGAAGAATAAATCCTGAAATCCCAAGTGCTTTCCTAGACTTATGCTCGATGTTTATAAAACAACATAGGAACTCTGTTTGAGCCTTAAAATTTGTTTGTAAGAAGTTATTTTCGGAATATTTCAGATTTAAGAGTAACAAAATTATGTCAGTAAGTATAGACATACACAGCATGTAATCTGCCTGCAGTAAACGAAGCCAAATTACACGTTATCAGATTATATATTGTGGGACGTAAAGCTGTAGGCAGCTTTTATGGACTTGACGTTATTTCTTAGAAAAAAAAGGTATCAGCTATCCTTTAGTCGGCTGTTTTACTGAGGCTGAGCTCATAGCTGAGGTTTCCAAATGATAGTAAAAAAATAAATAAAGAAAGAAAACACCCCAGTGTAACAAGGGCAGTGTGACCACGCCGCAGCTATTGGTGAATACAAAGACGAGCAGTCTGAAGCATTCCCCACTTCCGCGTACAGACAACGCCTGCTAGGCTAGCATACATGCTATCTTGAATCTGGACTTTAACTCGTACCGAAGAAAAATTACACTTACGAAGCTAGGTAAATGATAAAAGACTGGTTAGGTAAAGTTAGCCCACTTAAACATATGTTTAGCTAGTCTCATATTTTGGAGATATCACCAAGGGAACGTTCCAGAAAAGCGGAAAAAAAACGTTCCATGTTAACGGTTATCTCAAAAACAAGCCTCTATCTTTCCGCCAAAACAGCGCCTTTTTCCAGTGTTATAGTCACCTGGAGCTTGGTTTTTCACCAGTATCCAATCCTTGAAACATGTTTGTCGAAGTCATGGTGGTTTTTGTTTAAACTACGTCAAAATTTAAGCGGAAACGTCTTCGACACGCAGAACAAGACACGGCCAACAATTTCGCCCCCTGTCTGCGCTCCCGGCCAACAAAAGTCCCAAAGAATTTGACTCCGCCCTGCTGTGACGCAAAGCGTTATCATTGGTCAGTGGTCAGTGAGCAGCAATGGGATGAGCTTGATACACTCACCCTGACAAAAGAAGATACACGCAATGGGTGGAGTCGAATTGCTTTAGATTTGTTGTTGTCACATGTTTCTTTTCTTACATTTAAACTCTTTATAAGTTTTATAAGAAGTAGATACCATCGTTGAAATGATACTTAAACGCGTCCACCATTGAAAGAAAAGTCTTTGAAGAAAATTATGCAACAAAGTGATTTAATTATTTATTGATTGATTTGTGTAACTTTATTTATTTATTTCTTTTGCCATTGTGTAAAACAGTTATCCTTAGAAAACAATTAATTTAAAAAATAAATACTACAAAACACTGTTTTACATGTGTAATTAAAAAGGAACTAAAACCTACACTATTTGGTTTTTGCTAGATGATTCTATTGTAGGATGTATTGCATCTTTCATATGTTGAGGCTTTATATATTAGTGTCTTATTCCTCTTGGATTGGCTGTTCAGTCGATTTCAGTGATTAACTGCTTTTCATTGTGCAAAACTAAAGCTTTTCCCAGCCTCCATCTTTACAAGGTATATTGCTTTTGTTATAGATACACAAACTTCACTCTATACATATTTCTAATCGATTAATGTGGATCCTTCTGGCATCTGGAAATTAAACATCTATGCTGAAATACATTTATAGATAGTTTGTATGATATATTAATTGGTTTATTTTTATTTTCCACCATGCTGCTACAAAACGCCTGTTTGATGTGTGAATTTAAAATATATTCAGACGGAGAAATTCAAAGGTAGCAAATTTACAGCTAACAAAGCTGTGACATCTTCATCATTCTGCATAGAAATCTTGGTGGATGTTTCTAGATTATTAATATTATAGTGTATTCAGTTAATATAACATTCTCAC
>JAVLVB010001269.1:608678-631888 GCA_032876305.1 Orestias chungarensis
TTCCTATTTTATTTATTTTACTTACTTTACTTCGATTTTATTTATTTTAATTTTATTTTATTTTTTTAACTTATTTTATCTATTTTAATATTAGCTCTTGGGTGGAATAGTACCGTGAGTACGTAATTTCGTTCCACTTCATGTACCATCATGTATGTAGAATGATAATAAAGAATCCTTGAATCCTTGAATCCTTGAAGTGCTGACTTGGATCTCAATAACAAACCTCAAACATCATATCTGTAGTTAAAGAAAATCGCAGTTTTAATTGTAGTTTATCAAGAAAAAAGCTCGTTTTTGTATCTGCAGTTCCTGATCAGGTTTTTTTCTCTCTCTTTTCACCTAAGGATGGTGGTGGAGCTCCACAGGAAAGTTTCGTGCCTCATCGAGTATCTGAAACAGAAGTGGGCTTTCCAAGACCAGCAAATTGTATCCTTAAAAAAATTCAGTCCTTTCATTTTATTTTTAAAAGGCTTTTCATTAAAAACTTGCTTGGAGCGTTTTGGTGACGTGGCGATGTTTGTCCACGGTGTGTAAAGCAGAGCGGTTGGGGACAATGTGCTGTTTGTTTTCCTGAACGGCGGTGCTACAGCTGAAGAGTCTGATTGAGAGAGAGACTCTAGAGGGCGGCCAGAACAACCCGGACTCTCCTCGCGAAGCTCAGCGGCAGGAGCTCACGCTTTTCCCTGCTGAGAACAGCACCTTGACTACCCTGCCCGGCGTGGCTCGGGTGGTTCACTCCAAGGCTTCTTGCACCGTCCATTGGTTAGAGAGCGGCAAGAACCGGCCCAACGCCAAGGAGCTGCCGGCAGTCCAGATTCTGGGCATCCAAAGTGGGGCGCCGTCTCGAGGGGGCAGCAAAACTGGACGGGGAGGCTCCGCCGCTGCCAACGTTTCAACGGCCGCCTTAGCCGATGGCCGCCGGACTGAGCAACCAAACCCTGAAGCATCGCCGGACAGTTCTGGAAAGGTAGAGGACAAGAAACATCAGCCTCTTGCTGTTTCCTCTCAGCAGACTGTGGCTGTTACAGAAGAGGGAAATGGGACGGGGTCTACAGAGACACGCATGGAGGAGAACGGTGGGGCAGACGTCCTGTCAGAGCAGTGCAAAGAGGAGCAGAACACAGGGACCTCTTCTTCCGATCTACCCACGACTCCCCCGCAAAAACCTCCGCTGACGGGCACAGAGGAGAGCACGTCACAGGGCTCTGCGCCACTGGCCAAAGAACGGACAGTTGAGCAGATCAGAGAGGAGGGGTGGAGCACCCGCGATGCCGAGAACGTCACCCTGGCTGAGCTCTACCTGATGTTCGGCAAGCCAGGCAAGCTGCAGCTGGAGTACGAGTGGCAGCCGGCCGCAGGTCCTCCCGGCAACCAGGAAAACCGACAAGCAGCAGAGCCGCCAAAGCCCAACAGGACAAACAGGGTTTTGCGGTGCCTGTTGAAGCTGGTTTCCACGGAGATCAACCCTAAACCCTTGGTAGGAATCAAAACATACCTGTCTTTTAAGTTGTTGCAGATTCATATCCTAAAGCTCCTGTGTAGACAGACTCCTATAGGCCAGAGGGACCAGACAAATGTGTTTAGGTACACATAGGCTGGATGTATAAAGTTGGTTAGAGCACGACGAAGCAACAGAAGTTGCTTCAACCTCCCATGATCTGTTTATAATGTCAGGTTGTTTACGAACATCTGGAGGTTTATCAAATCTGAAATGTTGATACTGGTGTTGACCTTCGGTAAAACTCCTATTTTATTAGCAAACAATCAGTGGTGGTTTGAATTTTCGATCCGCAGGCTCCAGAGGTGTGCTCCACTGCAACGTCGCCGCTTAAGGCCGGTCCAGACGAGCAGAACCAGGCCTTAACGCCACCGGGGAAGAGTCCAATCGCAGGCGCTCGCAGTCCCAGCTTTGGCCGGCAGCAGGCTTCTGTCCGCGGTGCCAGGACCCACCCGCCAAACGCAGCTGCCTCTGGTATTTTTGACTTTTCTTAGCTCTGGTTGATAACTATGTTTAGTATGGTGCTTACGGTGGCTGGAGACGGGTTATCCACATTGCTTGCGTTCTGCCTCCTCAGGCGGGCGTAACCTCCCTCGGTCTCTGCTTGAATCGCCCGGCGACTCTGAGGGCAGCGTGTTCGCCGTGCCGACCACGCTGCCCCCCAACAGCTCGCGACACAACCGAATGTTTTCCCCCAACAAGGAGGCGCAGCTAGCCTTCAGGCAGCAGCTGGACTCCATCAGCGTAAGGCCCAGCGTCGCCTCCATGCGCGTCCACACGAAAACACTGTACGTTGCGGATGATAACCCGAGTGCTCTCGCTTTTCAGATGCAGTCGGATCTTTTCCTGTCCAGACAGAGAAAACCTCGGAACAGGCAGTTTCGGAAACCCCTAGTAGTTCAGGTACAGGAAACATCATCTCTGTATTCCTGTACACATCAGTAAAAACAACCCTTGGTATTTACTTTAAATCTTTATTTAATGTAATTTTTGTTCTTCTCAGAGAACACTTCTTCCCAGGACAACAGGAGACACTTCTCAGCATGTCTGCTCCTTCTCCATCCTCTCCAACTCCTCTGCTACTGGTACGTTGGAGTGACTTTTTCTTTTAGTGAGGCGCATTTCCAGTTACATTTCCAGCCTTGAAAATCTGACCTGCTTATTCCTATGTTACGGTTAAATAAACGACTTTTTACAACAACAACAACAACAACCTGAAATGCTTGCCCTTTCACTTCCTGTTCCCTCGCCTAGGAACTGGATCATTCCGGCCAATCAACACTCGCCTGGCTCCATCGTCCCGCCCTCTACCAACCAAAACTTCACCTCCTACGTCCAGCTCAGCAGCAGCACCCAGCCAGCTATCCAGTATGCACTTCTATTGAACTATTTTATGTATTTTTCTTTATTTTTGAGGTCGTATTTCTCATTGTTGACTCATTAATTTCACTGATGCTCTCTCAGGTGCCATCGACCTGGCAGCCAAGTCCGCAGGCATCATTCCTGGCAGCCCCTGTCGGGAGTTGGATTCCCCCGCGGTTCTGCTTGCAGCGACACCCGTCGCTGAAGCCACGCCAGACTCCCGGCTCCTCCAGGAAAATGTTCCAGAGGTAAGAAGAGAGCACACACACACTCACCAACACCTTCCAGTTCAGCTCATTAAGACCTGATGCAACAAATGAGCAGATGTGTTTATAGGTCAATGTCAAGTTCTGCTTTTCCATTTTCAATAAATACTTTTCAGGATTTTTTAAAAATCTTAAATTCTGAAAAGGAAAAGTATTTCTTTCACTACTTTCTATCCCTTTTTAGTGTTTACGTGATACATATCTGTTTCTTTTGACTAAAGGACATATGTTGTTTTTTATTCACATCTTTCTGTCCTTTCCTTCTTTCCGGGAGATCTTGACTCCTTGATTCTTCTTATATCTTTATTTACATCCTGCTCCTTCATATTTCCGCTTGTTTTGTGCTCTAGATCCCCTCCTCTGTTTTTTTTTCTTGTTTCTGTTACACCTGCTCTCTGTTCCATTTGAATTCCATACTAAATTTTAGTATTTTATATTTTAAAGAGTTTGTGCAGTCAGTACGTATTGGGGTAAAATGTAAAATCCCTCTCTCCTTGCGTCTGTCCCTCGATCTGGCCTGTAACTCTAGAAATCCCTTCTGCAATCATTTTTAGTTAGATCTTATGGATACGCTGACAGGTGTTGATCTTTTGTTTCCACAGAATGGTCTACCTCCTCCTCCTGCGTCTCCTGGAGTGGCAGGCAGTGGGGACTCCCTCCTTCCTCCACCCACGTTCCTTGACATCTCTCTGCCAGGCCCCCCCGAAGAGGCCCTCACTCCCGGAGAATCTCAAACTCACATCAGCGACTCCATAATCGAGCTCGCCATTAACTCAACAAACTACAGTACGTATTATTCTGAATTATTAGTAACGTAGGATACAGGAAAACATTCCTGTGGAAATGCAGAAATTCTGATGATTTTTTTTGTTTTGTTTTTACAAGAGAAAAAAAATCGTAAAGCCATCTACAAAACAAAACTTAATATAAAGGATGATTTCAAGTATCACAAGTTTGCAGATTAAGTTTGTTTTGTACAGTTTATTTAGACGAGCCTCCAAATTTCCTGAAATAAACTTGACAGGAAGTAAATCAGAGCAGAGATTTCGTTACGTTTGTTAGCTTCTTAACACGTGCTTCCATGCAGGTGAGGAAGCTGCCCTCTCTCCAGCCAAGCTGGGTAACGGCAACGCCTCCAAGCTGTTAGCCTCGTCTCCCTCCGTGAGTCCTTCCAGGGGCTGGATCCCCTCTCCCAGCCACGACCCTCAGTGGTACCCCACCGACTCGTCTGACTCAACCCTGGGATGCCTCCTTTGTAAGCTTTTATCCTCTACTCAGAATCTAAAGCTTGTAAAAGCCCTTAATGTTGCCACAAGGTTGTGAAACAAACCAATTAGGACTTAACTATCAAAACATTTCTGTACGCTCAGGTATGTTTAATTTAATTTAGACTTAAAGGAAAACGTGTTTATTGCTCCTATTTGTTGTCCTGACTATTGATTGATCCCCCCCGGCTTAATTTTTGCCCTTCCAGCCAGTATGGTGTCCCCTGATAAGAGCAGACGGAGCACCCTGGCCCCTCCTGGCCCCTCGAGCGGCACGGCGTTGCTCGTTCCCGGTATGCTGGACTGTAATTCTCACGACTCCTTTCAATCCCGTGGCCTTCCTGACGTGGCAGAGGTAAATCAGTTCTTTAGTCTTAAATTAGAGGAATCCCATTTTCACTTTTGCACATCCTCGCATCTCAGCATGAGCAAAGGTGAAGACAACCGGCGGGGAGAGAAGCGTTTCAAATCAATGCCTGTAAATATCATCACGTATAGTTTAGCCAGCGTTTTAGAACCACAGTGCTGTCGTTTGCTACGTTTCTTACAAAGGTTTTTAAACGGCAAGGGCAACACACAGTACTGCATATTTATGAAGTGGAAGAAGAATCGTACATGGAGTTTTACTAATGAAACCCTAAAAGTGTTGCGTGTATGATACGATACCCCGAGTGAAATCCTGATTAAGTAAAAAGGTCTAAACTCTTTTTTTGGTCATAGGGAACCTTCAGGTAAAGTTTAGACGGGGATGTTAACGTTTCACCCCGAAGCTGCGACAGAGAGTGCTTGAGTCTCTTCATTCGAGAGTAGAATTGGAGATGTTAAAAGCTGCACATTTATTACTTTTCTCTCGCTTTCACTTCAAATGTAGAAATACTTCTACAAGGGTCCGAAACCCTCCCATTCTCACGTATTTTTGTGCAAAACACGAAAGTTATTTTCTTTTTATTTAAACTTTTTGTGGTTGGGATTGCAGATGGACACTCAGCTTGCCTGCATGATGAGTGAGAGCAGCGTGGACTACATCGCTCGCTTCAACGACCTGGCTCAGGAGCTGGCCGTCACCGAGCCCTCAGTCCCTCCTCCATGAAGACCAGAGTCGTCGCTGCTCCGCAACATCCCCCGTTCTCCTGGGGAGAAAAGCCCCGAACTCCCCACTAAGCCATCGCTGACCTGGAGTATTAAGTGCAATAATGACAGAGAAACCTTTGCTCTGGTTTCCCCCGAACTGTTTCTTAAAGTAAAAATAAAAATAAAAAAATAAAAAAACCCACCCTTTAAAACACTTTAGATGAATAAAAACGTGTTTACGAAACACAACCTCGTCCTACAACAAAAATATTATGCCACGTGTGAACAAACGTGTCTCGTCCTTCCTAGTACGTCTAGTGTGTTTCTCTACTCTTACCCTAACCTGAAGTGCGGCTTATTCGGTTATGATGAGGCTATCATAATCAACGGCGTCCGTCAGTGTGCCCACGTTTCACACGCTCTT
This sequence comes from Orestias chungarensis, assembly GCA_032876305.1. Lineage (NCBI taxonomy): Eukaryota > Metazoa > Chordata > Actinopteri > Cyprinodontiformes > Cyprinodontidae > Orestias > Orestias chungarensis. The sequence goes on from JAVLVB010001269.1 coordinate 614,568, forward strand.
CACCTCATATCAGTTCAAGTTTCCTTGGGTCGAGCTTCAGCCGTGCCCGATCCAAACCTCGTTTTATTTCCGAACGGCAGCTTGTTAAAATAAGTTTCACCGGCTTGGAATCAGCTGAAAACGAGGAGTTTGTCCTCAGTCCTTTGCATATCACAAAAACAACTATATGTTCAAAAAGCAGTATCATTTTTGCAAAGCCAATGTTATTTTGTTAGTATGTGGTTGAAAAGACATTTTTCTGTTTTTTTTTTTAAACATTTCATTCGTCCGCACTTCATTTTGTATGAAGAGTTCAACTTTTCTTTAGTTATGAATGCATGTGGATCACAGCGATTATTAACCGCGAATCATCTTGCGGCCCGATTACTTCTGTTTCGTTTACACTTGCCCTAAAAAGCTTAAACGCCAACAGTCAGAAGAATGTAAGTGGATCAAACACTAAAGCCATAGTAGATTCTTAAACTAATTTTATTTTTATAAACCCCCTTCCTTAATTGTTTGAAACGAGTCCCTTAAAGACTGTTACTCAATTGTATTGAAACACTATGAATAAAAATCAACATTATTGGCTCTCGAACCTGCTTGAACTTTGACATCATGCCACTCTTATTAAGGTAAAAGGCTCCTTTCTGACATCCTCATTACGTTAAGACTATAAACTGCAGGACGGCTTTTATTATCATTTCAATGAAAGGAGTTTAAACACGTTGCTTTGCTTTTTGCGCCTTGGCGGCTTCGAGGTCTCGTCGTTGAAGTTCTGGGATGAGTTGGGACAAAAAACTTGCTTCATTTTGTGACACTAGAGTCTACACAAAGGAATAAATGACAGGTGTTTATATTTTAATCTGAAAATTTTGTTTTTTCTGTTGAAGAATTTGTACAAATGTTAATACCAATATTCTCGGCGCTTGTGTAACATAATGTACAAAGTTGACAATTGGATTATTTATTAACATTTCCTTTTTTTTTCTTTCTTTCTCTATTTAACTTAATATTAAGGTGGCATCTTAAAAGGATAACCCTGTTTTAAGTTTTGTAAGAGCTGTTTTTATTCTGTGTATAAAGATAGATGCAACATCTCCTTGTCGTTTATTGTGTTGTGTATTCTGATCGCAGGTCGAAGGTATATTTTAACGGATGTTGGCTGCCCTTTCAACTGCTTGGAGTTTATATGCTTGTTGCTCCACTCACACCAGACTAACGGCACTAGAAATTAGCCGAGAATCTGTTCTCGAAGCATCATGGTAGCAACAAGTCTGCGGCCTGAGAGCCGGACGGCTTATACTGGAACGTATGGCCAATATTGTTTAAGTATGCACTGTAACACTTTAGTTCCTTGTGTCCAGTCGGCTGAAACGAGCATGCCCCCAAAACAGCGGCATTACTAACAGGCTTTCCACAGAGATGCATGTGTGCTTTTGAGTAAAAGAGCTGCGACACACCTCAAAATTGCACACAGGCTTGTCATGGAGGGTGTTTTTTGTTTTGTTTTATTAGGCTGCAGTTCAAATTCCAATATCTGCTTGGTATGCTGTCAAAGGAAAGGTTTAAAACCATAGTTAACATTTGGAAGTAAGATATGGCGGCACAAACTCGGATTTAGATACAGGTTAAAACAGAGTTGTGCATATAAATGTAGCATTCGCGATCGCTTACGCGGTCTCCTCACAAACTTGATATTCCAGTAAGGGCAGGGGTGTGTGTTATTGTGTCATTTATCATTACGGTGATACATTTTTTGCCATAGTAATTGCCATTTATCACCACGATGATACAATAAGTGAGGATGGAAAACTTGGGGAAAATCATTTTTACTTTCTCGCACTTTGTTCCATTAGAATGATGATAAATCCAAAAATATCTTTAAATGGTGATACTTAGAGAAAACACACTGCTTTATTTAACTAGTCTCCTAAAGAAACTTATTTTACGGTTTTATGGTGTGTTTTTCAAAAGCGTTTAATTATTGTTACGTAAAGGACTGTAAGCTAGTAAGCCAGCAGAGATGCAGTGAATGCAGGATGAGTTGTGTTGTCACGGTGAAGAAAACTTGTCTAATTTAAACAGGAAATGTGGATAAACAGTGTTTCGCTTTCTTATAACTGTAGGTTTTTAAGCAAATGCCAGAGAAACGGCAAAAATGATCAAATGTTTCCCTGAAAAAGTGGCTCATTATTCCAGGACCAAAACGCTTTCCTGACTGAAGGATTTATATGGTCACTAATACTTACGTGTGAGATAAAAAATATGCAGGGTGAACAAGTTTTAATGGAAGCAAATATTTCCAGTCATTCTTAGAAATCCTTTCTAACAAAAAACTAAGGTTGGAGTGAACAGCGGCCTTGTTCACCTGATCAGTCCTAGAACATTTTAACAGTAGTGGCAGATTACGCGACAACACACTGGTTTCTACGACAAATGGACCAACAGGTCCAACAGAGTCTCAGTCCGCGCATCTCAAATGTGTTTGACCTCAAGCAACCAGCGTCCCGAATCCACAGAATCCCCTTTAGCCACCGGGTCACTCGTCTTTAGGTTTCTGCTCTTTGCGAGCGCGGGACGCCATGAGTTTGAAGAAGAGGGCGGGCCACAGCGTCCGGAGGTAGATGGCCACGGTGGGCAGCGGTCCGGCCAGCACCACGTCTTTGCTCTTCAGGCGGACTGCCTTCAGAACCGCATCCGCAACATCTCTGGGCTCCCAACCCGACGCCGTGGTTTTATCTAGAACTGGTGAGATACATCAACGATGAGTCGAAGAGCAAGTTAGTATAGAAAAAAAGTCCGACTTTAATTAGTTTCGTCATGGGATTTGAAAGCTGCCTTTTCACTTAATTAACCATTTTAATTTGACCTACTTTTAAAGCCCTGTTTGCTGTTTAGGCACCTCACCTCCATACTTGGATCCATCTCCGGTCACAGCATTGACCGACAGGTTGGTTCGGATGTACCCAGGGCTGATCACAGTTACTGGGATCCCCAAGTGACCGATCTCTGCCCGTAGGCAGTCAAAGTAGGCCTGCGTGGCATGCTTAGATGCTGTATCTGGTCACATAATTAATTAACACAAAATAGACAGACATTGTTAATCCTTTGTTTATAATTGTCCTGGAGTGAGAGGGGGGAAAAAAACAGATCTCCTCTTACAAGCAGATCTGTAAGGAATGCCGATCTTTCCCTGGACGCTGCTGATGACGACAACGTGGCCGCTCCGCCTCTGAACCATTGAGGGCAGGAGAGCTGCAAGGGAAGTAAAAACAATGATGGTTGATGTTTTCATACCAAAACATGGCTCAGTTAAACGAAACACAGTTTCCTGCGACTTCTCTTTGTCAAACAGAACATTTTGAAACTGAGTTTAGGACAGGGTTGGATTAAAATCCATACATGAAGGTTCGCAAAGTTTTGGTACAAAACGGCGTAATGAACTGAAAAAATTTCCAAAACAAAGTAGTTTATAATTCTCGAGGAGAAAGAAAAAAATATATAAATTTGTGGCTCTAGTGAATCAAAATCTGAGACGTTTTTGCTCTGCAATTCAAATATTAAAAGTTTAAAAACCAGAGACTTCAGATTAGCCACTCAAGTTCATTACCAACCTTGAGTGAGAGCAATTGGACCAAAGTAATTGGTTTCCATAACATCTCTTTGAACAGACATGTGGGTGTCCAGTATGTTGCCACGGTAACTGATTCCTGCGTTATTAACGAGAACGTCGACGTGTCCGTAACATTTTAGGATCTCGTCGGCGGCTTTTTCCACAGAGTCCGCCTCGGCCAGGTTGAAGACGACAGTGCTGGGGGTGAAAGTCTGCAGCGTAAAAAAAAAAGAGACAAAGCCGCTGAATCGTTTAAAATAATCACACTAGTTTGCCTTTTTATGTGACAATATACAAATGATTTGAAAGAAAACGGTTCAGAACTGTGTAAGACCTTCACAGATCATTTATTTGAGTGCGTCCAGTTTCTCTGTGTGGATCTCTACCTACCTGGCGCCGTCTGTCGGTTAAGCTCACACTGAGCTCCTGGATCACCTCCTGCAGGCGAGCTGCATCTCTCCCACACAGCACAAGCCGAGCGCCTGCGGCGTGGAACACCCGTGCACACTCTACCTTATAAAACAAAAAAAAATTGCCCGTTGTCAGGAGGCTTTGCGACTGGTCATCTGAGGTAAAACCCAATGAGAGGCCGACCTTTTCCGAGCCCAGAGCTGGCTCCAGTGATGACGACCACTGCTCCCTGCATTGAAGCTCCCCGTCTGAGGCGGACTAGTATCCGGAAGAGCAGCAAGACTCCCACACTTGTTAAAACCAGAGGAAGCATTCCTCCTCCTGCGACGCGCTCCATTTCTCGTCCTGTTGGTGAATTCATACAATGCATTTAATCTTAGGTGCTACCCAATACATTTCCATATGTTTTAAACCTCATTAGTGAAACATACAGCAGTTTTATTCAGTTGCAACAGTTTCTTGGGATTATGGTCTGGCGTTTGTCAATGAGGGACTTAAAAACAGTCATCCTCAGTCAGATCTGGGTATTTCCTGCAAGAAATGTTAATATTTTACGCTGCTGTCTTTCTTGATTCCAGGGAGGCATTATATGGTGCAGAAACACACACCAGCCTGTTTGCCTTACAGAGCAAGCTCTGGTCTGGTGGCTTCTCAATCCCTTTATTTGAGTCCTCTTTTGTATCTATGCTTAACTCGGGTTACTGATCCTACTGTAATTCTTGGCTGTAAAAAGTATTAACAACACAAATACCCCTGGAGGCAAGTGTGGTTTAGTTTTAATGCAGAGTAATAGAATGTGATCTGTTGAGCTATTTACAATGCTAATTTAGTCATTTGTTTAAAAGCTAAAATAAAAAAGCAAATGAGGGTAACTTTTACTAATTTTGGTACTCACTGCAAACTGCCAAGAGGAAAGATGTAAGTAAAGTGTGGCAAAAAGCTTGGTCCGAATAATAATAAAAAACACATTTTCTGCAGAAAGTACTTCAACGCATGTCTGACATCATAGTTTTGCAAGGTATTAGCAAATGTAACACACTTTAAAAGCTATTTTAATACATGAAGCTATTTTCCTATTTGAAGAGTGTTTTAAGTCTTTTTTTTTATCAAGTGCAAAAGACCATTAATCTAAATCTGCAGTGGGATTACACTTGTCATAGTCAATGATATTGTATAGATATATATAGTCAATGATACATAAAAAATCTGAAAATTAGAACAAAGCAGATGGTGTTCTTATTAGTAAGAAAGACTTTACACTCGTGTTTGTGATTTTGTAGTTCTGTAGACAAGAAAACAGAGACAGGATCTCACCAAGAGGCTTTAAATGCTGTTAGCTCCCTACACTGACTTGATCATATACCCTAATAATGAGGCATAGAACAACCTTAGCTATAAACCATTATACAAAAACACTCAGTAAAAGTAGAGTTTATTTTTTTTCTTTGCATTAAATAAAAAGGGAGCTTACCTAGATAAAACTAGAGCAACGCGTGTCTCGGTGAAACGGATCACTTCCTGTTTGGGTAAAAACCGGAAACCATTCTGATGTTCCGACACGGGCCTCACCGATCTGCGCACAGCCACCGCACAGGATTGTGGGAAGCGTAGTTTCACTACACATTGATGTTTTTGAATGAAACTGTCAAAACAAATGAGCCTTTTTGTAAAAAATTTTAAATGGTTTCTTCAGATAGATAATTTATGAACTACAATGGACCATAACAGTATTACACCTTAAGATTTATGTAGATGAAATATTATGATTTTGTTTCCATTTCATGTCATTTCAAAATACAATTTTTCCCCATTTAAAGCAAACAAAGTTTCTAGGATTAATCTAAATATTTACTCAAAGAGATCTGAGCAATATCTCCTTTGAATTCAAGAAAAACACCAAAAAAACATTAGCATGTCTTAAATTGTTTTAATTAATAAGTAATTAAGATGTAACTCAGTTCCACCTCATCTCCTCTGTTAACGTGACTTAGTCTCAGTTTTGTCTCATCCCAATCTTTGGTAAAGAGCTACTTTTCTTTTCAAATTCTGTATGATTGAAAGTAAATTGGTCAAACGTTTAATGCTTCCCTGGCTTACATACACCCAACTTTCTTTGCTTAAACAGCCATAAAAAGATATAATTAACTCCTCTTTTTCAGCCCTTGGTAAATTAATGACTAATGTTTTGCCTGTTCGGGACGAGTCTCTCCCTAAATATCGTGTGGACTACAAAAGTTTTCCAGTCACTAGTTACGGCTGGACTACTTCTAATAAATTATTAACCCGCTCATTCCTCCCCTGCTTTGCAAAGGTTGATTCTCAGAACATGTTCGAAGAAGAAACATGCGCACAGGTTTAAATGTCACGTTTTTGGAGGCGTTTTTTTTTCTTTATTACACCAGTATTACTGGCACCAAGAGCCTAATAATGATACATCCGCCACCTTACGTGGCAGCTGGTAAGATTTAGTTTAAAAGCCACAGCTGGTAAGATTTAGTTTAAAAGCCTCACCTGGAGTCTTACAAACACACTTCTCGTCACCGTGGCCTGAAACACTGATTCTTTCTCCAACGTGACCATAAAATCGTACTCCAGTACACTTATAGCTTTTCCCCGTTGGCAGCTGTAGATTTCAGCTGAGCTTTAAGGTGCAACTTTTGGTGTCTCTCAGTCCAGAGAGCTCTTCAGTGTTGATTATGCTTTTTTTGGTATTAATCATACATACATGCATGTTACTTCTGTAGCTTAAAATGATAGAAAGAGCTTGATTAAGAGATGTTGCTCATGGAAAACAGTGGTTTACAATAGCAAGTGCTTCTTAGACCAATATCGGATCGAGACACCACTGGAATCAATATTTTTGTATTTAATGTTAAGTGTATTTAAACGGTTGAACTGTAACTGAGACACCTGACTTGAACAGTAGGAACCCATTTTTTGCAACGAGGGTTACTTAACTACATTTTTTGTCTACAGAAAATTCAACAATTTCATCTTAGAATTCAGTTTTATTAATAAGTTTAGTTCCTCTGCCAGCTCAACTCATTTAGAGTTTATTTATAAAGCTTTTCTGACCGACGTCCCGTCAATGCTGCGACAGTCTCTGCATCATTTCCATTAATGTTAATGTTACGTGCAAGTTTAGAGGCGGGACATCAGCTTAATTCGATTCATTAAAACCAGTCCGCCGCGCCAGGACAGCCTCTCAACCAGCAACTCGCTCTCTTCCAGACATAGGAGAGAATCTGTTCAATGTAAAGGGAAAATAAAATACAGAAAAGAAAGTTTGAAATATCCTAATGTTTAATGAAACTGTGGCTTAATGATGGGTACAGCAAAATCTGGAGGGAAAGGAAAAAGGAGCCTGGTACATAAAACACATCGTCCAGTTTCAAATCCGAAGCGATTCAGTCCAGAGGAACTGCGGCCGTTCCCTTTTGCTTTAGCCCGTTCGTTTGTCCATCGGGTATCAAGATGGCAAAGGCGGGGGAGGAGGCACCTATGACTATGTGCTGTAGTTGTCACTTAGAAGTATAGGAAACAAGTGGGGAAAATAACTTCTCTCTAGTTTTAACTATATCCCTCTGATCAGAAATAAACTGGAAGTGCCCACCATGAATCTTCCACTCGTCTTACATCCAGTAGGGTGGCCAGGTTCTGGTTTTATGGTTGTTGTTTTTTCTGTTTCACGCCTTTTACCTTCTTAGGAGAGCGCACTCATACCGCATAGAGTTCATAGATCTTCTTGACACAATACGCCAGAGCAGCCAGTGCTATCGTGTTATGGAGTCTCTTTCTGTGGATGTCGTCCCTGCGCACCAGAACCACGGGTGTCGACGAGGTCAGCGTGTGCAGGGGCAGCCGCGAGAGTTTTTGGCTGTCGTATTCCACCTGGTACTTGCAGCAGGGGTCGAACTGCCATGAGATGCCGTAGAGCGCGGAGCAGGCAACGCTGAGGGCGCCGGCGGGCAGCGCCACGTAGCGCGAGTACTCGACGGGCAGCGAGAGCGGCGTCATGAGGCAGGCGGTGCCAGACATCACGGCTGTCTTATGCAGACAGTTCCCCACCGTGATCCAGCGGGCCGTCTCGTCGCCGATCCGCGTGGGCTCGATGACGATGTACTTGTACTGGGCCTCCAGCGCCTGCTCCAGCTCGTACTCAAACTGGTCCTGCGCATTCTCCCCGTTGTAGATCTCGTGCACGATGTAGCAGTCTGACGCGGCCATCACTCCTCTGTGCATAAACAGATGGAAGGGAAACATTAGTCTGCAAGATTTCTTACTTTATTTTTTACCTAGGATGTGAATTTTGTATTTAAATTGTCAACCTATCCAAGTCTTTCGAGTTTTCTTTTCCTTGACAGATCATAAAGTAAACGGCACTAGTTTTACCTTACTTTATGGGACCGCAGCCTAAAGGAAGAGTCACTTTTCCACAGCGTACAAGAAGGGCAAACATGGTTGTCGTTTATTAAACTCACTTTCAAAATGTACTAAATATTCCCCAAATCTCCACATACGTTTTCAAAACACATAGCTGAAGCTTTAACTTCTTTCTGCCTGGTTAGGCATCATTAACAAAACTGTGTCTCCTCAGTACTTCAAGACTAACTTAAACATGTTAAAATAATGTTTTAAAAATGGTATCTGTCGGGAAATTCATTAGCTTGTACGGTGACTAAGAGTTGATCTAACGCAACAAACTTAGAGCTGGAACATTGTTAGGATTGACATGATTCCCAGATCCAAGTTCAAAGGTAAACAAGTGCAGGATAAATAAACATCACTTTGTTTTTGCTCTCCATTCCAGTTTATACCACAAGCTTTAGAAATTCAGCAAGCAAAGATAATTTAACAGGTCTGTTCTTTGGGTTATTATATACCTTTATTAGTTTGAGTTCACCTTAAAAAATGCTAGAGACAGCTAATGTACCACTAGTAGATTTACAGCTTAAAGTTACTTTTCATAAAGCAAAACGCTGTACAATCCAGGATTCAAACTTTTAAGCATGTAACTGGTGATTGCGATGAAACAAATTAAAATCAGCCTAATATTTGCCACTTGGTTTGATGTTTTGAGAATCCCTATTGACACAACTAACAACCTCACAATCAAATGTTATAGTAGTTTAGTAATAGTTTCCAACACAGCTGTGTTTTATAGTTTAGGTTTTAGTCTAACACAAGCAAGGTCCAGATTAATTTGAAAATAATTTAAAGTTTCATTCCGAAATTTAAATATAGATGTCAACAAAGATGATGTTGGTGATAGATTGCGATATTGAAACAAAATCTTAACACAGCTTCCAATCTAAACACATTGAAGGATTTCTTTACCTCGGTATTCTTTAGAGTTCACAAAATTAGCAGGACATATTGAAAGTTCCTGTGGTTAACCCATGCCAGCCTTCCTGACCGCAGTCTTCTCTCCCAGATCCTTAGCATAACATAAATCTTTGTCCATAAAGGTCTGGATCGTGAGCGTTCATTCATTTTGGTAACAATGCTGCCAAGACTGAAAGTTATACTGTTAAAACATTTTTTTTAGGCAGTAGTTCAACAACCATCATAACATGTATATAACATATTGCAAGCCTTTATTTGTATTAATTATAATATTAAAAGTAATAGCAAATTATTATTTATCTAACCAGATTTATACATCCCATTAGGCCTATTTTAATATGATATATAAATTATAAAATAAAATTATATGATTAAAGGCATTGTTTAACCTAAATGCACGTTGTTGGTGTCATTTGAAAGGTTTGTTTAATTTAACACACAGATCCTTTAAAACGTTGGCCGCAAACCTAATTTAAATGACGTAAAACCTTGATTTTTACACCGAGGTGCTCCGTATCCCGCCGAGGAAAAGTCAAACCCCAAAGCATAAAAGCATAAAACCTTATCTAAGTTTAATGACAGCGGGCTGTTCGTATCTGATGACAGTCTCGGTCTCTGTCGCCGGGGACATCCTGTCTCTCAGCCGGAAAGAAAGCCGTCGCCTGAATGCTTCAAAGTTTGGACGGCAGTCCAGCCAAGTTAGGAGCCTCTTCCTTCCCTAGGAAGCGGACTCTGGCAGCTTAGCCGGACCGCCAACCGAACGTCCCCCGAGAGACGACGCTCGTTTCCGGATTAACTCGTTTTTTTAAATCCCAACTGTCGCTAAACATCACGCGCAGTTTGCTTGAAGCGCCCCGAACATCACCTGAGTGGCTAGTTTGTTTCCCTTGCAAACCACAGCAGCTAACAACGGCTAACTGTGGCTAACCAAAAAAAAATATATATACAATTTCTTTCGTTGGCGCTAAACTTTTACAGCCCGAATATAGTTCGTGTTCGAGAAGCTGGCGTGACGCCAACGGAAATGTTTACCTCGCGTGAATAAACGGACTTTAAGGCTAAAATTTGGAGTAACTGACCTCTCCCTGCTTACTGGGACACCGCGCCTCCTTCCCAGCGACGCCATGTTGGAGGATACGACTGTGATTTCGGTTGACGCACTGCCGCGCACGGCATTCTGGGTTTTGTGGTGTCGGGCTGCGGGCAACTGACGGACACGGCTGCTTCGACGCACTACAGTTCCCATGACGCCACGAGGCTACGTCTGCTCGCTTGCACATATTTTGTAACAAAGTTTGAGAGGTCAGGCGATATTCTTCATTAAACATGTCAAAACATATATTAAAAATAAATCTGATATAAGAAACAATTTTTTTAAATACAATAAACAAGCTAAACAAAAAAAAACCGCATTTACATTATAAATCTGCAATAAACCAAACAAGGGGATGGACCAAATAAATCCTTTAGATGATCTTTTAACATAAACACGGCTGTTTTCCATAAAATTTAGGTTTTGTGGGGTTTATTTTCGGACACTCACCCATATTGTTGCTGTGTGGATATGTGTCTCTCTCCTGTAACCCGACGCTCTGCGGATGAAACAAAGATAAAGGCTGTTCAGGAATGTGAGAGCGCTTTAAAACCGCATGCTGCACACAGGACAATAATGTGACAGCTTCAAGTTCCAGCCAGCATGACTCACGCATCAAGTAGCGATACAGATGGAACCACTGGGGATATTTAATTCTGCTTTTTAAATATATAGAGCTGCGAGGCTTAGTGTCTAATTTTATGCCAGAAAATGTTTAATATTCTGTTCAAAACCTGTTGACAAGAGGCAGTTATGAACAGTGTTCCTTTATTTTATTTTTTTGTAAATGCACATTTCTAGTTGAAGCTAGATGTGTCCCTGATTACTTTTTAAACTTAACACTGGATAAAAAAAATTGTCCGGATACCTTTCCCCAACCTACCCTCACAATAGTTTGCTGAAATTTTGGCCGATTCCTCTTGCTGCTACAGCTCAGTCATGTTTTTTAGGCTGCCTTCTTAACACAGACCTTTTATTGGGTTGTTATGGCCGCTCCAAAACATCCCAACATCCTTAAACTGCTCAATACTGCTTACTGACCCTGTTTATGTCAGAACTTCAACTTTTTGGCACTAGTATTTAAATGTTGCTTCACTATTCACACATAACGTTCATCCTTGTGATTCCATTTAGTTTGATAGAGCACCTGTCCCTGCTGCAGCAAAACACTCCAACATCATGATGCCACCCAACTAGGATGTTTTATGTAAGCTTGCAAGCTTCCTTTCCCCGCCCAAATACAACAATTGTCCTTATTGCAAAACACTTCAATTTGTGTGTCATCAGTTAACAGAACATGTCTGGATTTTTGCTTTTTACCAAAGCTTTTGTAATAAGGACTTCTTAAAACAGGTCTTGCTTCTCTATGGATAATAAACCCCCCTTACCAGCTCCATCAGCATGTTCGCAATATATTTTGCTTTCATGTTATGGTTGTTACTCAACATTCACAGAAACTTTGAGGCATAAAACCAGCCCTCCTGGGTTCCCGGACGGATGGCGATAACTGCGCTGTCTTGTTTAAAAATTGTTTGAACAAATTACCATAGAATCTACTTTAAAAAATTGCAAAGAAACGCAAATATCTTTCTAATATTCAGCTTTTCTTTTTTTTTTTTTTTTTTACATAACGTCACAATAGGAAGCAGTGTGTTTGAAGTGGGCCTATAACAAAAAGCAGCACAATACATTGAAGTTTGTGGTTTTAATTTGTGCAAATCACTCCAACAGTTTTCTGTTGGTGCAGGTTGACAATTATGCTACATACGGTTTCATAAAATCTTAAACTTCAAGTACAAACACTCATCAAGGAGAACCATCAGCTACAGAATGCCTGATGTCATTCTTCATCTAGCCACCTGTTGGCGCCAGAGTACAGCCTCAATATGAGGTCAAATCTTTCCTAACAAGAAATGAATGTCAAATGAAATGATTCATTCTGCTAAGCGTCCTTGATAATTATCTAAACCAACCCTTTTAAATTCATTTAAATGACTTATGTATTGTTAAATATATTAAACTATTAATTTATTGCCCTTTTATGGTAAATGTAAATATTTCCTAATGAAATGAATAAAAAGACAAACAACGATCTAACAAACTTCGAATACTAAAACTTTAATATTAAATAGTCTGGAATAATGTGGGAATGTCTCAGTTTCGGTAGTATCATTGTCATTTAGGTGCTCGAAGCATTTTATCCAGTTTTCATAAACGAGAGTAAAATGTTCATAGAAACATCTGCTCTGGTCGTACAGATTTTACATCGCAGGCTTGTAGTCAGCAGACAGTCCAACTATGCAAAAATAAGCTCAGGCCATTTTCTCTGTATCTCTCAGGGAGGAGAACAAGAAAAGTGATGTTTGGAAGAAATCAATGTTTCTAAATCCAACCAGAAACCGGTCTCTGTATAAATATAGCATGAAGAAGCCAAAGTGTCAGGAATGCAGCAGGAAGAAATACTATGCCGACTAAAACAGTCGCACTGCAAACAGAAGTTTACCCTGTTGACGAGAATGCTGCATTAGTGAAGTGTTTTCACAAAACACTCCAAAGAGGTGTGAAAGGTGGAAATGTTAAACTCTCGGCAACATTCCCGTTTAATCCCCCTTTGGTCTGATACTACTAAAAGTGCCAGTTACCCGTTACTAAAAAGTCTAAACTCTATGGCAAGATTTCTGAATCTCTGCAGCAGAGTAAAGAGGTTAAGTAGAAACAGTTGCCCAACTGTTTTTAATTGATTTTATAGTATGAAAGAATATGGAAAAAGTTTAAAGGGAATACATACTTTTGCTAGACTTTGCATGAATTACAGTTGCTTCATATTTCTATAAACTAAATAAACTCTGCATATTTTTTTTTAATTTTTACAAATCCCCATACAGATCTGTAATGAGAACACAAGTCATTTATTCAGAACAAGGAAAGAGAAAACAATATCAAGTATCAAACATTGTAACAAGTAATTTGGACATGTATGTCAGACTGAGCCACCTGCTCAAAACACACGTCAGGCATCCTTTCCTTTTAACAAAACAAGACAACTTTGACCAAAAAATACCCAAAGAAACCCACATTAAAAAAAAGAAAACACATAAGAACAATGCCTTAGCTAATTCCTAGGCTTATGACACCACAAAGTTTTACAAAGGGATTTTTATTGCAATTATCCGTAGAAAGTGTGCAGGAGTGTGTTAGCCTGAGGTATTCGTCACAACACCGTTGATTGTCTACAGCAAAATCTCCATATGTCTGTATGTTGTCCTGAACTGAGAAGATTCTTACTGAATTCAAAAGAAATAACAGATTAAAAATGCTCTGAATCTGCAGCATGCTGTTACTGATGCTGGTTTGAGCTGAAGTTGGATCTAGTATTGGTGTCTCTAACCTATCATGTAAACCCAGTCAGATTAGGTATGCTCAGTTTCCACTTCACAAATCTCTGCATCTTTAATTAACCAATGAATCACTTAATGACTGAATTAATGAAATGTGTTTTAATAAAAGGAGTAAGGGGAATAAAGTCTTAACAAAATATTAATACATTAACCTTAAAGAATTGATTTGGTGATAAAAAAAAAAAATGTCTGTGTCTCAAAAATGCTTTTTTTTATATAAGAATCTCTGCAGTAGCACTATTTAAATGTTTAAAAGAGAAAAATGAGTATTATTGGAAAATAATACAATTGAAATCATTTATAAAACACCATGAATGTTACTGGGACAATTGCTTTTCACCTGATCACCAGAAAAAGATGCAAAGTGGGTCCGATCTTGCAGTTCTCAACCAGTGAGTCCAAAGGAGGACATCGATTTGTTGTAATCAATGTTTACTGCGAGTCAGTGGCAGAACAACGTCCTGCAAGGTCGAGCTAACACCTTTGGCTTGGCAAGTATAAATCACGCGATTTTCTTCGGCAGTCGGCGTCCAGCTGCTGCTTCACATCGCTGCGTCCAAGCTGAGACATCTCCGTTCACTCGGTTTGGCTTTTGACAAAGCTTGGAAGGTTTTTCGTATTGCATTCTCTAAATCTTCAGCTTAAAAGCTGCAGCCAGTTTCTGCATTCAAGTGTTTTCGAAGCAGTGTAGAGTCACTGATAGATGTGCTCAAAGTACTGAGGCTGAGGATTCTCCTTGACATATTTCTGAATGTACCAGCAGGTCAGGTGAGCTTTCAGGTCCTCCTGCACCACAAAATCCATGGCTGCCTAAAATTTAACATTGAAAGGCAAATTTGAATAAATTAACATCACAAAATGTTGAGCTTGTGAAAATGCTCCAAGGACCTAAATGGAAATCGTCTACTTTGGTCATGCAGGCTTAAGCTTGCGAAGTATGGTGGAGGATCTGTGGTGCTGTGGGTCTGCTTTGCAACAGCCAAGTAAACCCATTTAGAAAACAATAGAATATAATGCCTTTTATTGTCATTATACACATTGTACAATGAGATTGGAAGGATAGATAGAGCGTGAGCCACTGCGTCTGTGCGCGTGCCATCTTTAGTGGATATGGCATCATTTCCAATTTAAAAATTCAAATTTAAATGGTTTGTCATTGGGTTTTTCCCGGAAAATAAGTAACCTCCCAAAGTAATCTCAATTCTAGACCAATATCAGTGGGGATAGTGGAAAACTCATAACACAACAGTCTAATTAGACACTGGCACTCGAGAGTGCCGTTCTTACAGGATTTAAAAATGCTTCCCTGGAAAATCGTTTGGTAGCAAAAATCAAACAAGTTTTACCAAAAACTAATTAACAGTTTTCACCTTGGCCAGGTGTTTGGCAATTCCTCTCCCTCTGTAGGCGTCTGGAACCTCTGTGTGTTGTAAATCCACCGTCTTCTTCCCGACGTACTCATACAGGAGGACTGCTCGGTCGTGGGATCCTGAGGAGACACATTTGTTGTTGTTTCGAAGGTTTGCAAATCACATGAAGCAACACTTTTAAATGATCAATTTAAGTCTTATAGAGTGAATGAGAATTGATTATGCAGGCTAGAACAGAGTCAGATATAAACATTGGTATTAGGTGGGGTTTTTCGCAGAAACTGTAAATTAGCTGGTCCAAACTCCCCACTGACTGTAAATGCATATAAGCAAATAGAATTGTTGAGGATGCAATCGACCGTTCCTTTATTCTTTACCTGGTTCTTGTCTGTGCAAACCTGTTTTCAATGCTGCCCTGGGCAGATTTCCATATAAATTATACAAACAAAAAACAAACAAAAAAATGTATGGTTTCTGACGGATAATAAGGAATAAAGTGACAGATATAAAGATTATGATTCAGAGCAATGGAAACATTGAGCAACCTGCTTGGACCAGACCTCACACAGCATCAAAGTCAAGCAAGTATTAAATAAAACTGAGCAGCACATTTATTAGCATACATTAAAATATATACATTTATAACTTAATGCAAATGCAATTAGTTTAACACGTCAAAAATATAAACAAAACCCAGGCATGTACACTGCATTGGCACCCAGGAGGTAGAAACCTCGGGTTTAAAGAAGAAAAACGCCTGAATAAAGTTGTTGATTGTAATTATTATTCATCAAGCAACAAAAAATAAATAAATAAAAAAAAGGAGAAGAGAAAAAAAACTGGTTTAGGGACGAAAAAGTCGTGATCTGAGAATGGCAGCTGGGAAATGGCAGCTGGAGTCCTTCACAGGACAACAACGCTAGCAGAGCAGGAAGCTAACGCTCCTAAGCTAACACCCTGCGCCAGCCTACCATTCAGCCTAATAACAAACTGCCGCCGCTTCCTATCGTGCTCCACCCGGATGTGGGAGGCGCTCGGCTCCCCCACACCGGACTGGGCCATGGTAGCCACGGTGTCGGCCTTCTGGAGCCTCTCTGCTGGCCAGGAACGGCTACACGAGGCGGCGAAGACGACGACGGGGATTGACCAGCTGGAGGAAAACACTCAATCCCACCGAATCAGCTGTGAGGTCACGTGACGGTCAGCCAATCAGCTGCGAGGGTGTCAAACAGCGGTGGGACTTCCGAGAATGATCCAAACTTTTTGGCTTTTTGATTTTTTGTTTCCCAATGTATTATTGTGGAACAGTAGACAAGATTTTACTTGTTATCATTCAGGCAAACTATGAGGTTTGATTAGTATGAAAACATAAAGGCATGGACGTTTAAAATATTGACACTAATGGTAATTACAATACTTTCCTTCACAACTATGACTATCACTGTGCTGCTCCCTGTTTTTTATTATTATTTTATATTTTAACAAATATAATATCTTTCTATTATTATTTTATTGTTTGTTTTATGTTACACTAGGGTCAATGATAATTTTTTATAACAATTGGACTAAACACGTTGAACATGTTTAGTGATTCTCCTAAATGAATCAGCACAAGTAGCTGACTCGGTCATAAATTACACTTGCTGATTATCCAAGGATTCAAGGAATTTTATTGTCATCACATCACATGTGGTACATGAGGTGGGACGAAATTGTAATCCCACGGTCCAGTTTACACCCTGAGAACAATTGTAAAATAGCTAAAAATAAGAATAATATTATAAAACATAAAGAAATATAAAAGAATATGATTGTGAAATACACAAAATCAGGAACAAAATAACATAGTAAAGACTATTTTATCTAAATTACTGTAAATGACATAACTATAAACTCAAGCATTTAATACCTAAATACTTCTTTACAGCATAAATTATTTTCTTATTTATCTTGTATTAATGAGTGGTATTAGAAATACTTTTATATATATATATATATATATATATATATATATATATATATATATATATATATATATATATATATATATATATATATATATATATATATATATATATATATATATATATATATATATATATATATAT
>JAVLVB010001269.1:631988-649947 GCA_032876305.1 Orestias chungarensis
GTTTTTATAATATAATATAATATAAAAACTCTTTCATTTGTGAAATTCAACTGCTATGTTGTTTAAAACCATTTAAAGGATTTCAAATATTTAATATTTATTTAATATACAATGTAGTTATCAGTCACATCATTCATTTAAGTTAAATAAGAAATAAGGCTGCAAGAGACAAACAAACAAACAAATTAAAAAAAAACATAAACAACACACAGCCAACACACTACAAAAAATAAAAAAAAATAAAAACAGTAAACATACCAAAGCCTCCAAAGTTTCTAAAAGCCTTCATAAAATGTGTTTGGTTTGATGAACCCGGATCACGATTGTGGTAGATTTGGCACAAAAATAATGTTTAACACGATTAAAATCATAGCCACAGTAAAACAGGGAGGTATCAGCATCATGCATGCACTGAGGTTCTTCGCATGAGCCAGACAAGAAGGATTAAATGATGAATGATTCTAAACTAATCATCGAACCAAATCCTACAGGTTTTTCACAGCTGCAGAATAAAGATGCATCTTATTTCAAGTGATATCAAAAAAGGAATGATGTGTAGTGAGGTAAATAAAGGTTTTACAAAGCTCTCCCAAAAGAAAACTCTAAATCCGACAGAAAATATATGCAATGGCCTGAAATCTATTCATGCACAGATAGATTTGGAGAGGTTTGGGAGGTAGCGAAGGTTGATGCATCAAGTTCTCTTAAATCATAGCACGGTAATCCAGTGGAGCTGTCGGACTAATCCGCCAAAACTCTAATGGAGTGTGTCAAGTCTGCGCAGGATTAAGTGTTGGTTTCTTCTGGACTGTTTGCCTGTCTGTGATTTATTCCCCAGTTTCTGACTGCTTTGGATAACCATATGAGCAAAAAAGTGTCTCATTTTTGTTTCCATAGGCTTATTTTCCTTCATTTTGTTGCTACAGATGGCAACCAAAAAGCAAAGGTAGGTCAGCAGGGATTGGGATACTGTGTGTTAAATGATGTAAATATAGCATCTTTGTAGAAAAGACTTTAGGATAGATAATGTTTTAAATATTAACACGTTTCATTGATTCATAGATATTAGCACTTGCAAGCAAGTTTTTGGTTTGATAATATTATCTTGCAAGGATATTCATAGACTGTACTTTCGTTAAAGTTAAATACAACACATTTTAAAAAAGTCGACACTGATTTTTTTCAAAATGTGAACGCTTCCACGTTGAGTTATTTGCTTTGTGCTTCTATAGCAGGTGGAATGAGACAGTACTAACCACAAAGAACAAAAAAACTGCACAGAAAGTCAGAGAAAATGTAAGTATTAATATAACTGCAGCCAGCTTGTGTTCATGTACTTCCAATGAAAACACTAAATAGACTTTAGGTTGGAATCTATTTAGAGTTAGACTGTCTACATAAATGTCATGCAGGTAATTAACGTGCAAATTAATATGTTTTTTTCACTTTTTACCAGGGACAAACTGTTCTGATTCTTTTAGTATACAACTGTATAAAATTGTCCCATGTGGATATAAAAGTGCTCCTTAATATAAGCAGAATTACCTCAGATTTATAATGTGAGGCCTGCATGTGTTTTGTCAGATTTATGCTCCCATAAATGGCTAAGGATCTGCTCTGTGTATTTACAGTCCATGCAAATTGCTAAGTCAGGCCTTCCTCAGCCTTCCTCCCATTGATTTCCTTGCCCTGTGCTCCAGCCACAGATTTATTGCCTCTGTAGCTGTTGAGGTTGCATCTACAGACACTAGAGTGGGCTGCCTATATGTGGTGGCACTCAGATGATCAACTGTGATTAAGTTAAAAGTATATGTGTGTTTGTTTGTCTGTGGCTTCAGTTTGGGTCAGACGGTACTTAAGTAAATTAAGAGCTCTTGTCGGGATTAAAAGCCTCTTCCTCCAGGTTTATTGGATTGCATGTGTCAGAAACCCAAGCTGGGTTGGGGATGAGCTTGTGGTTTGGTGTTTAATATTTCAGCTGAAGAGCTGGGAATATAGCTGACAATAATTTCAGAAAACTGTAATTTTTCTCTCAAAGGAGCTCAGAACATATGTTGGAAGTAAACACAACTCCGGCAGCGCTCCTAAAAATTGTGGGAAAAGCAGCAAAGGAAGTGACTCGACAGCAGCTGGGAGTAAAACTGCTGGCACCAGAGGCGGCGGGAGCCACCAGGCGACCAGACCATCATCACAACCAGTGAAACCAGCCGTCCGCCTGAGGAGCAGCCGGAGCTTTTCCTCCCTTCAAGCCTCTTCCTTCACTGCTGCTCCGTTCATGAGAAGCAGCCGCTCACTCGGCAGACTTGATGAAAGATCAGCTGGTAAATATACTGCTTACTAATTTCTGAGTTCGCCTGAACAAGTATAAACTATGTGTATTAAATTATGCATGTGTTATAATAATATATTTGCTGGAAATAAGCTAAAAAATCTATTTCAAATGCTTTGATGTTTAGAAGATACATATGATACTAAGGACATTTTACAAGTGAGAAAAGGACAAGCTACTGAGAAGAAAACACTGGATTCTGGCCGATTGTCATCTTGCGCGGAGAGAATCAGGTTACTTGGGTTTTTCATTAATTGTGATTTTAAATTTAGCGGTTTGTCGTTTCATGTTTTCTCTATCAAATCATTTTTTTTTGTGTTGCTGATCCAATGATTTCTACTGTTCTTATCACTGAACAACAGCTCCACTCGTCTGCATCCATCTTCCACCCCTGTCGTGTCCACTGCTTTATGTCATCATCAGACCACCACAGAAAAGAAGAAGGTACATTCTATATTTTAATCTAAACTTCACCAGTACTTTAAAGTGGCTTTAAGTTTTTTTTAAATTAAAATAACTTAATTTAAAACACCTTTATATTGGTTTGTAGCGGTCAATCAAAATTATCCAGATCATCCAGATCAGGAGTCTGAAACCTGCAGAGTTGCATATGTCTCTTCAGCTGTAGTTATTTTCCTTTAATATCACAAGAAAACAGCATAAGGATATTTTTTCTTCCTCTGTCGTCATATGTTTTTAAACTACAGATTGTGTCCATTTTTGTTTTTGATGGGATCAAAAACAGAAATAAAAAATATTTTAAAGAATATGTTGTGTATTTTTAAAGCTGGATGTCATAAAAAGTTTATTCAGCAGAAGCTCAAGAAACGTTTCCTGACTGTTTCCTGGACACAATTCTACAAAGTGTGATAGCAAGGCTAAAGCAGCATAAGCACCTTGAAGCATAGTGGTGGCAGTATGATTCAATTGGGTTAATTATGCTCAGATGGAAGCAGATTGTCAAGGTGGAGGAAATCATCAACAATTTCAAAAAGTTTTTAACCAAAACCTTTAGGAATTTGCCAGAAAGTCAAAGAAAAAGAAGGATTATTCACAATGACAAATAAAGTTAGCAAGAATCCGAATCAAATCTGACAAAAAAAATCTGCTCCTAAAATCCAAACAGATTCTAAATCTGATTTTCCTTTAAAGCGCACTGGTGAAGTATTGCTGAGTTAACGTTCATGACAAAGAGTGATTCTCTAAAGAAAAGTAAATGCTGAACATGAATGAAACAAGTGCTTCTATTGAATATTACTGTGATGGGGTGCACCTGGTTTTTTTGCACTATTATAAACCTCTTTTTTTCAAATGAATGAATGGAAATGACTGATTGGAGGGGGGGGATCTTACGCTGTAAAAAAAACAAAAACCAAAAGAGGTATTAAAGGATTAACCATGGTGTCATTTTACCAAAGGATGTGTCCAGCTTTTGCAGGGGTTGTGTCAGTCACTACAAGAGGGTGGAAATGACTCCCTATGTGTGTTTCCACAGATCAAAGATGGGGTTTACACACTGTGTGCAATGACAGCTGGGATGAAACATAACTGGGTGCAGTCGGTTTTTAAAAATGTGCAGCACAATCGTATCCAGGAGGATCAAAGGTACAACTTTCTTTCTTTCTTTCCTCCATCTAAAAGTTTTGGGGGTCATGAATTACTTTATAAAATATGATGAACCTAGTTCAGGTGAACGTTTAACGCTTTGTGCAAACGAGAGTCATTCTTTCTTCCAGCGCCCTTGCAGAGAAAAAAGTCGATGAGGTTGAAGACTGTGAAGAATCACACGAACAACAGCAGGAGCTGGCGTCCCAACAGCAGCGAGGAGGAGCAGAAAGCCGTACGGATTTAGACCTGACATCCCATTGTCCCGCTGTCTCACCCACTTTATCTGCTCCGGCGACGGAGGCTGAAGAAGTCGAGCACCACATCAATGTGGAAACCACTAAGACCGGTGAGTTATGTCATCAATCAGACAGGACTGTGATAGTTTGTTAAGAAAATAGTAAACTTTGAGATCTACGCTGTTTGTAATTGTGTAATATTTATTGATAACATGTAGAGTAACATATACCTTAGACATCCCGAACATGATGATACACATGATGCAGAACTAAAAGTGAAAAATAGTAAATTCCTATTTTTAACGATTCTTTGATAATAAAAACTTCAGGACTTCAGGTGTGATACTGACCCATACCACCTCTCAAACTGAGGCTTCTTGGTTTCTCTTCACTCTGAATATCCATACATTACATAGAGGCAGGATGGCTTCCTTGGCTTTTTATCAGTTACTTGAAAGTTATTTTCCTCATAAGCTCGATATTTAATCCTGGTGCAAATCTATTTTATTCCACAACAAAATTATTTGCTCCCTTACTTTGTTTTCTATCCAGGTCCTGAATGCAGCTTATTTTTGGTCAGCAGATGTTGTCTTCTAATGGGGTCTCTTTCATGTATGCCATGTTTTGCTTTCTCATATTTTAATCAACCCGACCTTATTGTCGATGTTGTTCTGGGTTCCTTTCAGAGTTCTTCAATAAATCGTGAATTAGCTCTTGTAAGGCTTTTGGTTGAAATGACGTGTTTCTTTTTATACATCCTCCAACCTACTTAATTTCCTAAGTCAATTCTAAGTAAAAATTTGGTTTCCTTTCCCGTTTTTTGCACACCAGGTGTGACAGACACATCCATATTTGTTGACGGATTCCAGATTGACGACTCTTCTTCAACAGTGTTTCCGTCAGATGGTGAAGATTTCAGAGAACATGCTGACACTGAGAATGCAGCTGAGCAACCGAGTTCTGAGGACTGCAAACCTGAGCCACAGAAAGATGAGCACCAGGTGTTGATGGAGCCCATGTGTGCAAACGACCATGCAACACCGCTTTCGCAGCAGCAAACTGGGCAACTTGTCAAAGAGGTAAGATGATGACTGCTTTTTTTACTTCTGAAAACTGCAAACCTGTTAAGACAACCAATGAGACAACATAACGTTCATTACATTTTTGTGATCGCAGATTTTACATTCAGTAACAATTACATACAATATTTTGTTCAAAAGATTGCTTTTATTCCTCCACAGCTGCAGCAAACACAGAGAGAACTTTCACGAATACAACAATTAAACAGGAATCTGCAGGACGAGCTCCAGCAAGAGAGGGAGATTATTTCGGGGAAACTTCTTTGTGCTCGGGTAAACTAATATATTCAAAATTCAGTTCAGTTAAAGGTGTAAAAAAGTAAAACTACATAATGTTGCATTGCAGCAGCTCAATTGCAGAAGTATGACTTCTGTTTTAAAGGAAAGTCAAAGCTGTCTGATTTATCTGCATCCTTCAAAAACCCTGTTAGATATTTAATCGGGATAGAGAACAGCTACTAAAAGCTGCATTTTAACAATACCAAGACTCAATTTCAAGCATTTTCTGTCTCATCGAAACAAATGTAACACTGTGGACTGTAGTAAGGTCTGCTGGCACTTTTACAGGTACTGTGTAGTTTTCGCCAATGAAATTAAGGCTAAAACTTTCAGAACAGTCCACATATGGTCTGGAAATGTGAAGAAAAAAAACACTGATTAAATGTAATAGATGATCTGTTGCAAAGAGATTTGTATTCATGGACAGAATAGCTCAGTATAACTGCATTCCTGACATGAATGTTTTTAAGTTAGAGTTGCGCAAACTATAGCATGGAAGTTTTGTTTTTCTGTTTCTGTAGAATATCCCTAATTCATCTCCAGAGCAAGCTTTGACCTTCCAGCATATGCAGAGGATAAATCACAACCTCCGGACAGAGCTTGAAGAGCTGAAGAGGAGTCAGGAGGAAGCCAGGGAGGCAGAGCTGCGGAGGAGAGTTGATCTCTTAGCCCAGCAGGCACAGCTGCTGGTTACAGGCGACGCCACGGCGCTCGCTCAAATGCATCTGGAGCAGGATCGCCAGCGGCTTCAGGAGCAACAGCAGAAGT
Source organism: Orestias chungarensis (assembly GCA_032876305.1). Taxonomy (NCBI): domain Eukaryota; kingdom Metazoa; phylum Chordata; class Actinopteri; order Cyprinodontiformes; family Cyprinodontidae; genus Orestias; species Orestias chungarensis. The sequence continues at coordinate 638,288 of JAVLVB010001269.1, forward strand.
GGGAGCACAGTGTAGCCTCCCTGACGGCCCAACTGAACGTCAGCGAAGAAAAGCGAAGGGAAATAGAGTCCCAGGTGGTCCAACTCCAGCAGGAGCTACAGAGCCAACAGATTCTCCAACAGGAGGCCGAACAGCTTCAGAAGCACCTCCAAGAAATGTCAGCCCAGCTTCGTGCTTACGAGGACGCTCAGGCCGAGAAGGAGGCCCGGCTGCAGAAGCATCTTATGCTCCTCCAGGCAAGTCAGGAGAGAGAAAGAAGGAGTCTTGGTGCCAGCCTGGCACAGGCCGAGCAACACTCCCAGGATCTGAGGGACAAACTGGAAAGAGCCGAGCAGCAGCTGGAGAGCCTGACCAAGACTCAGACATGGACCAAGCAAATCGAAGAGGCGCAAGGCCAACTGCAGGAGGAGCTGGCACGTACTGTGTCAGCGGCGCAGCGCCTCCAGGAGGAACGTGAGCAGCTGGACCACCGCTGCCAGGAGCTCCAGCGGCAGCTGTCGGAGGCTGACAGGGAGGTGGGCAGGCTGCAGGATCGTCTCAACACAGAAGAAACGCATTACTACAACCTGGAGCATTCATACGAGAGAGCCTGCGAGGAGCTACAGGTTGCGTTGGGTAAGGTGCAGCAAAAGGACTTGGAAACACATGAGATTCGGGAAGGCTATGAAAGACTGCTGGACAGGAAGGAGCAGGAGCTGAGTGAGGTTTACCTGAAGATGGAGGTCCTGGGTAACAGCTTGGAGGAGACGGAGGTAAAACTGAGCGAAGTGATGAGAGTTTGCACCTGTTCTTCACCTCAGCTGAAGGATCAAGACAGCCAACAAACTCATGAGCCTTCAGGCTCTCATCGGATGAAGGTCGTGCAGGCGCACAACAGCAACCCTCTGGAAAATGTGAGGAGCCGCTCTCGCTCAGTGGATGCTTCTTGCCAAAGCATAACCCCCGCAGGAGATGACCCGGAACAATTCATGTTGGTAATCCAGCTCCTGGAAACTAAGCTGCTTGTCACAGAGCAGAAGCTGAGAGACATCACTCAGAGACTAGAGGAGCACCAGGGTCACGTCAGCTGCCAGGACCCCCACCTCTGCTCCCAGCTGACCCAAAGCCGAGCCGTGGGCCAACACCTCAGCCTGCTGCTCCACAGTCAGGCCAAGCAGAGCCAGCGTTTCGCCCAGGAGACAGAGGCCAGCTGCAGGATGCTGGTCGGCAGGTTTCAGGTGGCTCTGAACGTTGTCCAGGCCTGCAGTGAGAGGCTTCAGGCAACTCCAGTTAACGTCCACGACATCGAGAGGCAGCTGGCCGGGGTTGCTGGCTGCCTTCAGCAAGGGGAGAAAGATGCAGAGGGACTCCAGCAGGAGTCACGCAATGTGAGTAGAGAAGAGGCCAAGATCCTCAGTGATGAGAAATTAGCTGGAGCTGAAAGAGACATTGTTTCTGAATTCACCGACAACCGACCATCACATGATATGTCAGATGTCGGGAGGTATTTGATCAAGGAACTGTTTGTTGTAGAGAAAATGGTTTCTGTCCTGCAGAATCAAAATGGTATTTGCGAGCTATCTGCAATGAAAGAGGAGGATAAAGGTGATTTGGCTCGTAGCTACAAAAACTTGATCTCCCAAATCCTGAGGCTGAAAGCTGAGGAAAGGATCGAGTCCAGGAGAGCCAGATGTGACAGCAATCAGCTTCTAGAAAGCATAATTGGACGGTTCTGTGCTGAAGCCGAGCTTATTTACGGTGCTTTAAAACTTCAGCAACAGAGTGTGGCCGTGATAAACAGCCATGATCAAAGGGAAGGCCTGGCAGAGATAAGTCCCTCTGAGTTGTCTCCTCATGATGACCAAACTAAGGATTCAGCAGAAGCTGTAAAAAAAAGGATTAAGAAGCAATTTGGGGAAAAAACGTTGGAGGTGGAGAGAGAAAGAGGTTTGTTAGAGCGGATCATATCTCGGCTCCAAAAGCGCGCTAAGTTCTTATGCCAGGTCTGCCAGGAGCTTCCTCTTAGCTACACACAAGTTCAGGAAGGTATGGATCACAGCAGGGACCATGTTTCTGAAGCTGACCTGATTTTCTTCCAGGAGCAGGTCAAGTTGATGTATTTATCTGACAGGTTTTATGTAGACATAAGACAAGAGTTTCAGCAAGGCAGGGCGTCACAGAACAGTCCGCGAGATCTTTGGAAAGAGCAGGGGCTCAACAGTGTGATGGAGGAGCAGGAGGTTTTAAACGAAGCCTTAAATCAGCTTCAGGAGGACAACAGCGTACTGAGAGAGGAACTAGAGCGGGCTGAGCAGAAGATAATGTCAGCGGAGACAGGAAACCAAAGACTCCTGGAAGACATGCAGAAAATCGAGGGTTTTCATGGGGAATGGATGCAAAAGCTGGAAGCAGAGTTTCAAGAAAAGATAAAGGAGCTGCAACAGATCCATGAGGAGGAGATGAAGCAGATGCATGGCCACTACTCCAAATCGTGCATTGCTAAAGAAAGACAGAATAAATTGTGCCCAGAGGAGGATCCTCCTTTACCAGTGGGTACCTGTTTTAAACCTGTGGCAGAGAGCGAAGTACCGGAAGGCAGCACCATAGAAGCTGATGGAGCCGCCATGAGAGAAGCTTACCTGAAAGATCTGGAAAAGCTGCAGGTAATAAATCTCTTTTTTTAGGAGATTTTCATTGATTGTTAAAAAAAGTTTTTTACCTTTTAATTTCTCCGCTGTTGATTGTAAAACACCTCTCTGCACAACCCATGAGCACAGCACAAATGGTGGTTGATCAACATTTTTCATCTACAGTGCATTGCATAAGTATTCACACCCCTTAAAATTCATAACGTTTAGTCAAAAACTACAAACTTCAAAGCATTTTGATTGGATTTTATGTAACAAACCAACACAACAGACACATAACAGTATTTGTCAAGCAGAAGAAAATATTTTGTTTTAAAAGCCATCAGAAATCTGAAACGTGTGGTGTGCAAGTTGGTTTCAGCTCCATTGCATCAATATTAGGTATAAAGGCTTGTGGCTATCCATTGCACTTAGGAAACAATATCCCACCAAATTTTGCTACCATGCCATCTTTTGCAATTGTGATGTCCCACACTCAGACTGGGGAGAGCTCTGTGAGATGTTCAAAGCTACCCTTGCTTTTAATTTCTACCTGACCTATCTGCTGTGTCCCTTGGTCATTTTGATGCGGTTTGATCAGTAATATTCTCCAGCAGACCTGTGATGCCTTCACGGAAGAGCTGCATTCATACTGAGTTTAAATTAAAACCATATGGATATTATGTATTAATTCTAAGCCTTCTGAAGGTAGCTGATTGAACTTGATCTAATTAGAGGTATCGGAAAAGGAAAGAAGACAAGGTTACATGCATCTTTTTTTAAATATGATTAACTTTAAAACAGTACATTGTTTACTTTATTATTTTGTTGGTTAATTAATGGCAACTACAATTCTAAAGAGTGTGTAAAAATATGCCTTATAAATGCAAAACACAGAACATGTATCTAAAATGTTTAAGTTTGTTTGTTGACAGTGAGAATAATATTAAATCTGACTGTTTTCCTACAGACAAATAACAACATTTTAAATTGTTTAGGGTTTAAAGGGTTAGGCTAATTTAATGTGCAGGAATATTATTACCACTTTGATTGTTAACATAGGTATAACCAGATTTCTTCCATAGTTGCAGCTCAGCAAAAAAAACAAAGATCTGCTTTGAGCATGTGGCAGTTAAACTTAGTTGTTAAAGCTGTGATAATGACTAATTCAACAAGTTCGTTTTCAATCTTTTTTTTATATATAGAAATCATTTTTAGCTGCAAAAACGGCTTTCTTCATTTTACTACAGGTGTCATGTGATCTTGGGTTTACCGCCATGGAAGAAAGGCACAGGAAGATTATTCAGGACCTTCAGCAGAAGCATCAGAAGCAGGTAGCCGAGCTTCTGAAGGAGAAAGACCAGCTCCTGCAGGAGGAGTCTGCTACTACCATGACGGGTAGATACAGTTTTAACATTGTTTTGGTTTCTTCCTGTGAATACATTTGTGCATATGAAATTGCAGTCAGTTTTTTCTAAGCCTAATGTGAGTGTCTAACAAGTAGAAATCTGAATCTGAATTTTACCAATTACAGCCATTGTAGCAATGCGCCGAGCTCATAAAAAGGAGCTGGAGAGAAGCAAACAAACTCAGCAGATCAGGGAGAGTGCAGACATCTCTGAACTCAACGCTGAGTATGAGTAAGTCACCCGAAATGCTTGTTTTGGACCTAAAATGTTCTTAAAAGAAACATTACTAAGTTGATAATTTTTTCTCAGTTCCACTCTTTTTTTTAGAAGGTAATTATCAATTTTGAGTCACAGCTCATTTGTTGCATTGTTTGTGGTTTATCAAACAAATAACTGCCAACATCTAATTTTATTTCCTCCAAAACACGCCTTTTGTTTTTCATCGCAGAAGGGAGATACAATTATTGCAGAGGGAGCTGGAGGTGTTGTCAGATCAGCACACAAAGAAATGCCTGGAAAACTCTCAGCTGAGTCGGGAGCTACAGAATGAGAGGGAATCAATGATGCAGGACCAGAAAGAAAACAAGGAACCTAAACAGAAGCAGGTGGAAATGTTGTATTTTGACCCTGAGTGAGTCCACAAGCCAAATATTATTTTTTACTAAAGCTGTATTTCCTTTTAGCAGGACACAAAAGAAGAGACTCGGCTTCCAGGAAGCCAAGCACAGGTCGACAATCTTTACCAGATGGAAGTAAGTGTCTTTAAATACAAATAACCTGAGGTCTAATGAAACAGCATGCTCTTTAGGAATTTTATGTGATAGTCAAACACAACACAGCATGTAAGAATCTGAAGCCGATCCATCAAGAAAAGCTGGTCAGAGTCGACTAACATGGAGTAAAAGTTAGTAGTTACTCACATTCTTATCACATTCTTACTCAGGAAAAGGAATTATTGAAAAGCTAATCACTCAATTCAATTGGATACCATTAATTAGAAAAAGAAATGGTCCTAGTCAAACTCCAGGCTTGAAAAAAAGTATTCACAGATCAGACATAAACAGAGTAGCGTTGAATGACACAAAGATATTTATTTCTCTTTTTTAAATCTGTGATTAGGTGATAGAAATGCACCTTTTTTATTTTTTATTTTTTTATTTTTTAACAGCCACCATTATTTTTATTTAAAAAAGAAGAAGAAGCACCAGCAGCAGATCCATGCGTTTTATTTGGTTAAACTAATATTTTCTTAAATAATCATTTGGAAATTTTTTCATACCAATCTAAGACTGCAGGGAGTTTAGATAAAGTAAAATTTTTTAGTGTTTCACTCTTCCACAGTGTTCCCACGCATCCTGTGCATAATTTCAAAGAAAACATGTTAATTTTGGGTCTATGGAGACAAAATGTCATAAAACATGTTCATAATGTGTGTTTAGTAGTATATGACATTTGTGTATATTCACTGTAACAGATTATCCTGAGGGCAAAGGAGGCAGACATGCAACATCTCAGACAGGAAGCTCAATCTCTCAGAGAGGACTTGGAGATTGCTCGAATGGTAGAAAGAATCTCATCAGTGTGGCTGTGCTGTTGCTGGATGAAGTCTAAATAAAACACCAAGTATATATATAAAACCAGCAATCACAATCTAACCATCTCTATGCATTACAGGATAAAGTTTATGCGGAGAATAAACTAAAGTCACTTCGTACAAACAACTACAATGAAGCCAAGTTTTCCACATGGTCTCCAAGCAGAGAAACTTCAGGACGCCGTGTCGGTGAGTATGCACTCACTTTGTGTTTGTTAAAAAAATTGTTGGTTTCATTATTTAATGTTTTATTAGAGCATCTTCATAGCTTTTTTTCTGCTACTCTATATTTGTTTAAAGATGATTCTGCGATTAACAACCCAGCTGTAAAAAAGAAGGAGAAATCATCCTTCTTGCGTCAAATACGAGGATTCAGATCAAGGGTAAAAGCCAACATTGCGATTGTTTATGTTTGTGGTATTTTCACCTTTGAATGTGCATATAAATGATCTTTCCATTTTAAAATAAATTCAAAATATTTACTCACATTTAGATGGAGCTTTACTACTCTTAAAGCTTACACTATATTTTATGTGTATTTTAATAGACAGCATAAGAATTACAGTATCATTGTTTGAAAATCCTGTGGAAGAACATTTTTTCTCCTTAAAGCTCGGTTTGGTGTGATCCTGACTGCCGATGTCTGAATACTCACTATTGTAGGTTTTGTCCGTGGCTCTCAGGAGAAACATTTTCCTGGCCTCTGAGTATGGTTGGGGATTCAAAGGGGCCCTTCATTATACACAAAACTTTGAGGGGATATTTTAAACAATCAAGCACTTTTACCCTGAGTGCAGACCACAAGATGCTAAAAGAAGTCTCCAAAAACCCTAAAATGTCATCACATGCCACGGTCTCTTGCTGTTGTTTGAATAGCTGGGTATACGTTTTTTGGCACCAGAATAGAAGACATATGTGGCAGAAACCATGTACAACTTTCAAGGAAATAACCTCATGCCAACTGTGGAGCATTGAGTTGGGAATGTAACGGCTGGAAGACACTCCTGACAATGCCAGGTCACCGTCACAGACTCCATCATAAATAGAAAGGTGTTAGATGAAAATGTGAGACTGTCTTTAAAGAAAAGTTCATGTTAAAATAGGAAATCTAAGCTTCAGTCAATGCCCAGATCTTACCCAGTAAAATGAATGTGGTTCACTAAAGCTATTTTAACCAAAGATTGGCTTTTAAACTGCTTTCACACCATTTCCTCAGATAGAATACCAAAAAGTGAACATAAAAAACCGCCTTTTACAGGTTTATAAGCAATTAATTGACATAATAAATAAATAAAAGAATAATATTAACAGTATGCTACTTTTCCCCCAATTACCTAATATTCAACTATTTTTATGTCTGTTGTGGGTTACAACATTTGGATCAAAATCAGGTTTAATAACCTCTAATTTAGTAGAAAAATTAGCATTTTAGAGAGCTTTTCAATCGGATCAGTTTGGATATTTTTTTTAGTTTCACTTCTTGTAATTCTTCTTTTTGTATTTTTCAGAGTTTAAAAGACGGCCTTTCTACTCAAGAAAGGATGAAGTTGTTTCAGTCCTCCTGAGTTACCTGAGGTGAACCAACGTCTGCTTGATATACGCATTTTGGTGTAAGGAAGGATAAAATAAAGTTTGTGGTATTGTGCAGGGAATATTATGCGGTCAAATCTTTACTGAGAATTGTTGTGTGATCAGAAGCGGGACTTGGAGATGTGACCACTAGAGGGAGCAAGAAAAAAGGCTTTTATTAAGAGAAGCTGCAGGCAAACAAAAGCTCTGTTTGGTTGAAAGTGTACTTATATTTACATGGATTTTGTGAAGTTTTGAAACACTGCTGATATTTTTCATTAAAACTGTTTGTTTCAACTTTTGTTTTGGGTTATTGACCAAATTAGATAATTGAAAATCCAAGTATATTAAATTAACCAACTGCAAATGATAAAAAAATTTAAAAATGTAGTTTAATCACCAGTTTCTATTGTTATACATATATATATATCTTTAATATATATATATATATATATATATATATATATATATATATATATATATATATATATATATATATATATATATATATATATATATATATATATATATATATCGTTGCATCAACATTCTCTGGTAATTACAATTAATGACTAAATGAAGGTAGTAGCATATGAAAGAACAATTGACAGTGCACATGAAATAAAATGTAAAAAAAACTCCAAGCTAATTCATCAGAACACAGTCGTTACTATCCATATGCAGATAACTTTGTTATCAATTCTAGACTCTATCCACATTTCAATTTATCTCAAACAATACAGAAAAGAAACAAAAAAGCACCTAATAGGCTCATGAATTGAAAAATGGTTTGCAACTTAAACAGGGTCAAGGTAGAGATAATACAGGCTCAAATGCCTTCATTGCTTTTCACATAATCAGCTGTCAACATATACTGTGTTGAAGTGTTACTGTTGTGCAGGTTTTTCAAACCATTATTTAAATTACACACACAGAGGTAACTGCTGCCAGGAAATGTTTTCCACTGTATCATCTGACAGTGTTTGCAGTCACACAGGAAGGTCTGTTACTCTATTGTTACGATGGAAGGGACTTACAAACCTAAACCCAACTAAAAAACGTGATGCTGATGACAAGTTTCAAATAACAACAATATGACAATATAATAATTAAAATAATAAAGGCTAAAAAAACATCACAAAATAAAAACCAAAACATACATTTGAAGAACATAAAAAAACACAGTATAACAATCCTTCCCCTGCCTTTCAAAATGTCACATATAATTCACAATTTTTTCTCCAAAATGAGACTGTTGAGGGTGAGAGAGATACGGGGATTTTTTCATCATTATTAAAATGTTACAGGGTTTGTGTTTCTTTTATGGTTGTGGGGCTCTTGGTTAACGGGCTGATCTGAGCCACAAATACAGCATTTTTTTTTACAGAAGGTTATGTTGGACAGAGCAGGAATCCTGAAAAAGAGGAATGAATGTACTCTGTAGAATAAAGGCCATTTGCTTGATCTGAGGGCATTTGAACCCATACCTCATCACCTTCCTTAAGCTCTAGGACTGCACTGCCAGATGCTTGGTCCATGTAGCCTTTCTTGTATTCATCATAGGTATAAGTGGCTGGTACATTGTTCTTGTACAAAGCCACCCACAGGCTGGTTCCCTTTACATGCATGTGGTATGCAAAGTAGTAGACACCAGATAAAGGAGCAGTGAAGATGCCAGTTGAAGGGCTATAAGCATTTTGCCCATTATACAGGGTCCTATCAAATTTTATGGGCATGCCAGAAGGTGGGAATGGTGTGCTGAGAATGGCCGTGAATGCTGGTGCAAGTGAGGCAGAAAGAACTTGAGTGAATGCAGGACCCTTCCTATCACCTGGTACTTCCTCCCCAACCAGTCCTGTATCAGTGGCCCCTGCAGCAACAGTTTGGCCATTTCCTGGGGGACCAGGAGGGCCCGGAGGACCAGGTGGACCAGGGTTACCATTAAGCCCAGCAGTCCCTGGTTTTCCTGGTGGGCCTTGTGGACCTATTGCTCCCTTGTCACCCAGTTTTCCTAACCCTGGAGGCCCTGGCAGTCCAGCTTCTCCTCTTTGTCCAGGGACACCCTGTAGACCCATTGGACCCATAGGGCCTTGAAGTCCAGGTATTCCCGACTGCCCTCTGGGACCGGGGGTCCCCATAAAGCCTGCCTCCCCTTTAGGTCCTGGGATGCCTTTCAACCCTGGATTCCCAGTTTGGCCAATTTGTCCTGGCTCACCTTTGGGGCCTGGTTTACCAATAGGACCATTAGGCCCAATGATGCCTTTTTCCCCTGGGAAACCAGGTCTTCCAGGGGTACCACTGGGGCCCTGGTCACCTTTGAGTCCAGGCAGTCCTGGGGGTCCCTTCGGTCCAAGTTCTCCCTTTTGCCCTGGCATTCCATGTTTCCCTGGAAGCCCCATTGGCCCTTGAATGCCTGGTGATCCTGGTTGTCCATCAAGACCTGGGACCCCAATTGGACCAACCATTCCTTGTTCTCCTTTGTCCCCAGTGAGACCCGGAAATCCACTATGACCCTTTTCTCCTTTTTGGCCATTAAGACCAGGTTTTCCATAGCCAGGTAGGCCATGACTTCCAGGATTTCCTCTGGTTCCTTGTTCACCTTTAGGACCCACTGGACCCGTCACTCCTGGAAGTCCGTCTAGACCAGGCTTCCCCAAACCAACTGGCCCTGGAAGACCTTGTAGACCTGGTGGCCCACGTTGTCCTGGTTCTCCTAGATTTCCTGGCAGTCCATCGTCTCCTTTAATTCCAGGTGGTCCAGGCAAACCCTTTGGTCCTGGCTTGCCAATACCTGGAAAACCAGGTGGCCCTATACTGCCTTTTAGACCTGGAGGGCCTCTAATGCCTGGAATTCCTGGCTTTCCATTGCCATTTTCACCTTTAAATCCACGTTCACCTGACGGCCCTGTAACACCGTTTAAACCTGGCTCACCACGAGCTCCAGGGGGACCTCTGATTCCTGGGAGTCCAGGTTTGCCATTCAGAGACAAACCAGCAGGTCCTGGGAAGCCAGGCGGCCCAGGAGGTCCACGGGAACCTGGTTCACCACGAGGTCCAACCTCTCCATTAAGTCCTGGCATTCCATTGGGCCCAATCTTTCCTGGGAGACCTGGAAGTCCAGGCTTACCAATTCCCGTAAACCCTGGAGGTCCTTGTGGCCCTGGTTGTCCATTAAGACCTGGTTTCCCTATTCCAGGTTTTCCTGGTAAACCTGGTGGCCCAGAAGGGCCCCTTGGTCCAGGTTTCCCTTGAGGACCTGGTTCCCCTTTCATCATAGGTGGCATATCTAGGATGAAATATTAAATAGTTAGAGTAAATATGTATTTTTCAATGATTAAATCATTAAATCTGGGTTATTTTATCTTACTAAAATTGTCCTTGTTTTCACTTGTTAGATGTCTCTCACATTTGCAGAGTCAACATTTCTTAGAGCAAATTAGACTTTTTAAACAAGATTTTTACTTGTATTTTTGTAACTGGATGTTTATAGTGTTTTTTATATATATTTAAAATCTATTTTATTTCTAAAATGTATGAAACATTTGATAAGAATAACATTACTAATGGATTTAAGATATATCAGACAGGAAATTGTTGTGGATGGATGAATTTTATTTGAAAGCTATTTTGACCACAACCTAAGCTTTTTTTCCCCTTTTGTTTAGTGAAAGTTTGAGCTGAACGGGACAACAATCAGCAAATGTTTTGCATGGCTAAGGGCCCGACCGAGTCAAACGCAACATACTATTAACTCCTGTGGATCTTTAAAATGCTTTTTAATACAACCATCTTAAGCACTTTTGCTCTGATATTATAAAATATAACCTAAAGCGTTTACTACCATCTGCTGGAAACCTGCAGCCATGACACATTTTAGTGGAAAGTATTGTTTGGGCCATTGAAAAATAATAATAATAATATATATTTTTTTACTTTTACTCGGTTGTGGAGGCTGATTCTATCTCATTCTTTTTCTTTGTTTTTTTACATTTCTTTGTTGAGTTCTAAAGAACATCTAAGATGTAACACTCAATTAATATTGAAATCTTTTTTCTATTTGTTTACATCATTTGTGACCTTAAGATCAGACTTAATTTCCATTATGTTATGTAACATAGAAGATACTTTTTATGTTCCAGTTTTTTTTTTAGTTTTTTTTTTAGTTTGTAAATATTAAATGATATTTTTATCACACTCTTTAAATATCCAAATGTCTTTATCACTTTCTGTACATTTATTTTTCCATTTTGAGACAGGCCACTTGTGTATGAATCAGATGACTTGTGATGTAGTGTGAACTCTTGGCCACTTAGTGGCAGTAAAATCATGCGTCCTAACTGAACTATTTACTAAAGAGCCGGTTTTAGTTCTAAGATCTGAGATCACTAAAATCCCTATTGTCTTGTTAACGTCCCTGGCACATCTTGAAGTTCAGGGTAATTAGATACTAAATGTCAACATCAAATAGCCCCAACCCCCCCA
>JAVLVB010001269.1:652689-663808 GCA_032876305.1 Orestias chungarensis
GTGTGTGTGTGTGTGTGTGTGTGTGTGTGTGTGTGTGTGTGTGTGTGTGTGTGTGTGTGTGTGTGTGTGTTTTATGAGCACCTGCAGGGTTTCTTCTGATTCGAGCTGCCCCTCAAAACCAGGTCCTCATGACTGATCAGGGGCTGATGTGAAACACTGGTATGCAGGTGCACCTGCTCACGCTGTAAAAATAAGTGGCCCATTTAGTCAAGCATAGATCAATTACCGCAAGCAGTGCACAGGCCGCCTCAGATGTGCGAGTACAGCCTGTTTCCACAACCATCCGCTCCTGTTGTGTTTACTCTGCAGCTCAAAGGATTGCAGTGGCAGTAATTTTTTTGCTTTCGCGTGTGACTTTGCGGGTAAAAAGTGTTTGGTTTGAATTTAAGCCATTCTGTAAAATAAAAAATAAAAAATAAAAAAAAACAGAAAACATTTAAATAAATCAGGTCCAGAGGAGTTTGACCTACATGCAAATTGTTAGCACAAACTTAGACTTCTCAGCGTTTCCATGACAATGAATAAATCCCACATTGTTCACTTAGGACAAGTATAAATTTGGCACCTGGCTGGAAACCTCAGCCTCTGCCTGGATGATGCTTCTACTGATTGATGTCTAAAGATCTAACTGTAATACTTATTTATATTTTGTTCTAAACTGTCTCACACACAAATGTTTATTTTTGACACAGTTTTTGTGGGGGAAAAAATATAATGTAGAGGAGCAGAACATTTTTCTTATATATTTTTTCTGCATGACACTAAAGGCTATTTTTGACCCTGAATGTAACATGATGAATCTGTGAGGCATTTTATATAAATTGTGCTTTCAAATTTCCATTTGCGTATTTCCTTAAATATAATTTTTTTTTGTTGAATAAACTTGTATCCTTTATGAGACTCTGAGACCCCAAATCCACAAAAAACAATAATTGCCCTATAAAGATTATATATAAAAACTGAGTGAGAAACATAATTTGGCTACTCTGAACATACATGTGTTTGATATTAGAAGGTGAAATTGTTTAATTTTACCCAGAAAGTTTAGAGCATTCTCTAAATTCATAAAAACTAAAAAGGTATAGATTAGATTCTTGTATCTGACAGATTTAAACACTGACCGTCTGAGGTTTTATAAAAAAATAACCCAGTCGTGTTCTGGTCATCTGAAAGGTGATCAAGTGGGAAAAAACCACTGGAACCATCTGAACCTGGCCCAGTTTGTGCTGCCGCAGTGAGCGGGCCTTTAAATAACTCATTGGGTTCAACGACGAGGCTCTGGGTTTGGGCTCTGGGTTTGCTCTGTCCCGATGGCACACTTTACATCATCATTCCCATCTGGTCTGCCATCTCCTAACTGAACCTGTAACCCATTTACAGTTCTGACAGTAACATTGCAAAGAACAGCGGACATCCACACATGGAGTAAAATGTTCTTCCTGGGTTTGAAGTCATTTCATGATTCTTCTTTTTTTCTTAGAATATTCTCATTTATGGTCACTTTGGACTAAAGCTGATAAAGTTAAAGTGTTCTTTACTATTATGAGGAGTGACTCCAAAATTATCTTTGCTTTAGTTTCATTTAAACAAGCTGGTCAGATAAAGACGGAAAACCAATTGAATTCACACATCGTTTAGCCTGTTTTCCCAGTTTGTTTTTGCTATTCTGTAGTAAATTTAACATTTATGTGGATATCATTCACGCTTGCAGCAAGTTCTACAAAAGAGGTTATTTACTGTTGAGTACGAATAAAACAGACAAAGCAACATACAAAAAAAATAAATAAACTAAACTGCTTAAGGTTTCCAGATTTATCAAAAAACACAGAAGCAATTTGTGTCGAGAACTGGGTAAAGAAACTCCAGACATCTTTAAACCAAGTTTAGACATCTACATGTCTTCAATACCTTTTGTCTTTTAAACCAAATTTCAATCACATTGGTCAGATGAAGTCCATTTAGGTTCTTCTTTGTATTCAATAAGCAAATTTTCATGGGGAGATGACAGTTTGCAGAACCTTTTGACTCAACTTTAGGATTCTGTTACATAATATTTTTACATTTTTTCTTGTCGATGAAGTTCTTCAAATATGTCAGAAAATGAAGATACAGCCCTATAGAGTTTCTGTCAGGTTTAGATCTGAACTGTTTTCATGCTTACAAACTTATATACAAAAAAACAAGTATTTGAAATCTTTCATGATTTCATCCATCTTGGTAAATAATATTTAGTCTAAAGACAAGGTGCCTTATAGTATGAGGCAGCCGCTGCCATGTTTTTTATTGGGTTTAACGTTATTTTGTTCATCTCTAGCATTGTCTTTGTGTGCTAAAACACATCCTACCAGCGTATTGTCAATGGAAGAACCATCAGTATTCAATTATTTATTTGATATTTACAGTTTTTTCCCCAAACAAACTTTTTAATAATCCCTATAAACAAGAGTGTCTCCGCCTTCCAGAAGGAAATAACCACCAGTAAAATAACAAACTACGAAAAACTGTTTGCAACTATTTGTATGTTCAAAAATAATTTGTAATTCTCAAATTAGTCTAAATGAAAACCAAATAAATCATTCTTGAAGTAATATTATTATTCATATATTGTGCAACACCAGACAAACGGTAAAAGTGCTCGAAACAGTAAAACTGGTGGATTACTCCCCTTGATGGGAACATTTTAAGTTGTGATGTTTGGGTCATGCCTGCACGCAGTAGACTTCATGTAGCCAGTTGGTCCTTTCATCATTATTTATCATCAGCTGACCATCAACACTTCACAGTGGAAGAGTGTGCAGCCGTTTCTAAATGCCAAGTATCTACAGTGACACTGTGAGAGGGAGGGGGAGGACGGGAGATGAGCTGTGAGCAATAGTCACTAGATGTGGGATACGGAGTGGGCTACACAGCAGAACCAGATCAGATGGCAGATATACTAAGAAAGTGAGAGACACGCATGGAAGAGGAGGGACTGTTCGCTGTTGCCGCTGTGAGGACAAACTGTGAAGAATCGAATTGTTGATTGGAGCGGACCAGCAGGCCCTAAATTCATTATAATTAGACCACTGTTCTATTTTCAGAGAAAAAATTATGACTTCAGAGCTCAGCTGAAGTAATTCTGTAATTTCGGGACCTCTGGACAATAAGCCGAGCAGGACGGATTGGGATCCTTTCAAGATTTGGTGGAGAAATTTATATATTTAAATCCAGCAGAAACATGAAGATATCAACTGGTTATTTACTGTGCGTTATTGGGATGATGGAGTGGTTTTACCCCAAACAGAAGAGAAGAAGCTAAAGGAGCCTGAAGAAAGTCATGCAACAATTTGGCTAAAAGAAGCAAAACTGAAGATCAACTTTTATCAAGAACACATGAATAAAAGGTAATTTATATATATATATATATATATATATATATATATATATATTTAGAAACAGTAACACATCAGGGTGAATGTGGATTCATTATTAAATTGATGCTCATCTTGCATCTCAGTTATATTTTCAGTAAGAAAAATTCACAGTAAAAAAAACGCTCTCCAGGTTCTTGGCGGTAGTATAACAGCACAGCAGGCAGACTGGGATCTGTGAGAAAGCAGACGCGATATAGCACAAAGAAATTGGAAAATAATGTCCATCTGAAACTCACATTCGGCTTCCTAGCAACAACATCACCGGGAAACAAGAGTTATTGTTTAAAAGATGCATAAAAATATAAGTATGCAAAAAAAATATATATTTTTCTACCAGGTTTTATGGTTTGAAGGGTAGTCTGACACTTACTTCAGTTGTTATTTGAGGATAGTGATTTTTTTCCTGCCCTACATTTTATTGCATGCACCTGTTAAAAAGAAAGTTATACAACATCTGGTTTTGGGGACACTGGCAGGACAGACAGGACCCCATTTAGAACCTATATTATGAAAAATAGAATTATGTTATTGCAAACGTAATGTATGTATTTAAATATATTTGATTAATTAATTAATCAAATGAATGATATTGTATAAAGCAAAAAAGACAGAAACATATTTATCTGAATGCTACTATGATCCAGATCCAACTGGTTTCTTTTCTGTGAGTCTCGTAGTTCAGTTAGCATCATCTCTCTATATAACAATTAAACATATAGCATGATTGAACCTAAAGGATGGCCTTTGCCTAGCCTTTACTTTCTGTTACTAAATGTCATCATTAGAGGGAAGACGTGGCCAGGTGTACAAAATAGCAACCCCAAGGAGAACCCTTTAACTTAGCTCCCCAAAAAACAGTCTTACATGCAGGAATATGAAAAATACATTTTATTTATCTTTACATAACTTATTTAAAAGCTGTCTGATTTTTGTTTAGCATCCAATAATTATCAACTGTATCCACACTATGCACCACTTTAAAGAGGTCCCTCTGATTTTGCAGGCATTCAAACACCTAAATAAGTAAAATGAGAATTTTAGAGAAAATTATTCTGCAAGTTTTTCTTTGTAGATCCTGAAGGTAATCCTAACAGCTCCTCTTTCTCTTTACCAAATTTTAAATTGTTCATTTGCCAACAATCAATTGGAATTGCTTATTGATACATAATATCATATTATACCTCACTGTTACTCATCTAATCTAATCATCTCGACCAGTCAGTTTTATACTATAATACTCAATAAAGCATTCTTTTCCTTTTTTATGTTACAACCCCAAACTTCAATCTATTATACAGAAGGTTTTTTGGGGACAAATTGATACAAACTCACTGTAACTTATGGATTGGATGAAGCAGGTAACAAAACTCTCCTTTTACAAAATTAAAAACAACTAAGTTCTTCAAGTACACTTTTTATTTAATCAGGAACAAGACAGTCCTGTCTCTAAACCCAATAGCCAAATGGTAATTTTCCGGGATATCAACTTCAACCTTTAAAAACTACTAAAAATGACCTAAATATAAAAAAAAAACATGCAGTTGAGTCAAATAAAATAACATAAAACTAGCAAAAAGATTAACAAGTTTTAGAATTCAGATATTTGTTTAAGTATCAACCTTTTTTTTTTCTGAAGGTAATTGTTTGATTTCTAGTGACACGCTTTTTCAAAGATGTTTAATTTTTAATTTATGTTTTACTTACTGACCTGCAGGCCCTGTTTACTGCTGTCCTTGTTATGACTACACCTGTGGGTGGCTTTAAAATCATTTGAGTATTTACCTATAAGACAAAGTTATTAACACACATTAAGGTCATTTCTTTAAATAGGAGGTATATAATACAATTTTAGTTTAACAGATTATATTTAATTAGATTTTAAAATGATGCCTTTTCATTAGATTTGTATCTACAACTCTTACTTAATTCTTGTTCAAGGTCATCACAGGCTTTAAACCAAACTGGGCTGCTTGCCCCCAGAGAGGTTTACAACAAAATAACATTTCGCAAACATATTTAAGCAACATCTAGAGATAAGTATGATCTAATGAGAGAGTTTTAGCTTTTTTCAATTAAGAAAAATGCGATTAATTGCCACAGCTGGATTTGTGAGTTTTGGATTGATAGCAAGACATTGATATGGTGCAATTTAAGGACAAAAATAATCCTTAAACCACATTGGGACCTCTGTTTGCTTTTCCTTGGAGTCTGTAGTTACATTCAGTAAATGACAGAATTGTATGCATATGTTTTGACGGCTAATTTTTTACAGCAGTGGTACCAAATATCCTTTCAGAAAAATTGTACTCTCTTATTTTTTAAAGCTAACATGTTTTTTCCTTTTTGAGTCTCTGTTGAGATGGGTCCCTGTCAATCTGGGGTAGATTTGCTGCTTGGTGCAGGGATAATTTGGCATTTGGCAAGACAAAGGTAGACTCAGACCCACAATTTTTAGATTGCAGGACAACCACTCCCACTGAGGATCAGTCGGCCCAATTTCAAGCAGGTTTATGCTATACTTCGCACATCGCACAATGGATTGTTCACTTTGTACTCAAAAAATGGGAAAAAAAGTTTGGCACAACTACAAACAATGGTGTCCCAATTCCTCCTTCAAAAAGAACTGGTTTTAAATTCGGTTAGGAGTAGTTACAAATAATTCAATTACGTTAACATAAACATTCTGAATAAAATTCACAACTTCTGCATGACCTAGTTCTCCTTCAGGTATTGGGCATGAAATTCCTAAATTGGCCTCTCATACATGTTTATTTGTCTTGTTTTGATTTTGTCTATTAAAATTTAAACCAAAGTCGTTGCTGAAAGGGGCTGTTTTTTACACTGCTTTTGTAATTTCAGTCACTGTTACCCTCTTTCTAGTATCAACTCGGTGTAGATTGGAAACAGTTCAAGTTTTTTTATTTTGCTCCTTTAAACTGTTATTGTATACCTAAAACTACTCAGTTGAACTGAGAGACTGCTAGATTCTGCAAGGTGACAATGTCTTGGACAAAACGGCACAAGCAACAACTCATCATACATTTTAAAATAAGGCTTAATATATGAACATGTTTCTCGTTCATTTTAAGCATATTAGCTGATCAAATATGTAGCCATGAGATTTTACTTGTATGTCTTAGTCAGAGTTAGAAGCGTCCTGTTGGTCTTTGCTCTATTTTCTACATAAGAACAGGATGCACAGCACCCCTTTGTTCAGCCTGTTCCAGTGTCTACCCCCCGAAAAACATAGAGTATATCTTCTATTCAGCTTCCAATATAGGACCGTTAAATGATGTCAGGATGAGCTGATCTTATTACAGTTTTGTCATTTAAAAAAGAGTTTAATTTTTTTTTTTTTGACAAGTAGGCTTTATGCAACAACATATGGACAGTAAGATGGCAGAGGAAAGGGGAAGAGATGGAGGAAATTGTTCCAGGCTAGGAACAGATGATCAAACATGAACATCAATCTAAGCTGGCTTGTTTTCTGACTAATTTAAATCTAGATTCAATAATATGTTAAATTACAAGGTGCCCGTACAGCAGTCTGCAAGAACAGAAACGTTTTAGCTTCAAACTGGGTCATCTGCCAGAATTTTTTCATTGTAATTACTGGAAAACTGGTGTGGCTACATCATTGAAAAGTAATTACATGTCTGAATGTTTTTGGGATAATTTAACTTAACAACTCTTTTTTTTCTTTTTAAATGTTTTTATGATCATTTCGAGCGTGAACCACTTTCTATCCGAAGTGACCTCTGTTTCAATACCCAGTTTTCTGTCCCATCTTTTTTTAGCCCCTATTAAGTTCCACTTCGACCTCGCGAGGGAATCACACAGCCTCATCGCAGTACTCCAGTGCCTCTAATAGTTGTGCCAGCTGGAGGAAAAACAAGATACGTCACATAAAGTGGCAGGGCATTGAATTAGCTGGCTATTTCCGTACCTTGATGATCTTTGAAATGTTTATAGTATGAACCAGAGTATTTCCGGTCATGCAAGAGGAAATAAATAAGAAGGACAGACCCAAAATGAAGGATTTGGTTGTTGCAGAAAGCACATTTTGTTAGTTACCTGGTTTGACATAACATTTGTGATGGAAACACTAAAGTATTTAACTTATATGTCTGTCACAATTGTATAAAAAATGATGACTGAACAATGACTTTCAGATGTTTGGAATGATTGCCTTAGGTTTTGGCCTGGGGGAAATATACATTTTATTAAAATTGTGTTGGTTTTTGTCTTGTTTTTCAGTTTCATCTTTGTACTTGGTAATAATAACATTGTCCCTGCCATTTATTTGCAGGGATTGACGAGTGATTTAAAGTCAGAACCAGAGCCTGGCGGGTTGTGCGACGCCCCACTGGCTGCGTTTGACTGCGGCATGAGCGTAGGACGGACCCACCACCACCGCAGCTTTCTGTCCTGTGAAGAAGAAGGACTCAGACTGAGCACCATGCCGGCCGTGGGCAGCTTTGGCAATGGCAAGATCCACACAAGACGCAAAGGCCACAGTCGGTTTGTCAACAAGACCGGCCAGTGCAACATCCATTTCTCGAATATGGATGAGAAGCCCCAAAGGTACATGTCGGACATTTTCACCACTTGCGTGGACATCCGCTGGCGATACATGTTCCTGCTGTTCAGCCTGGTGTTTGTGGTATCCTGGCTGACTTTCGGCTTGGCTTTCTGGGTCATCGGCCTCCTGCATGGTGACATGGAAAACAGAAGGGATGACAGTTTTGTTCCCTGCGTCACGCAGGTTAACACCTTTGTGACAGCGTTTTTGTTTTCCGTCGAGACCCAAACAACCATTGGCTACGGAGCGCGCTATGTGACGCAGGAATGCCCTGCAGCTGTTTTTATGGTGGTCTTTCAATCCATCATGGGTTGCATCATTGATGCATTCATGATTGGTGCGATCATGGCCAAGATGGCACGGCCCAAAAAACGCGCTGAGACTTTGCTGTTCAGCCACAATGCAGTAATCGCCATGCGGGATGGGAAGCTGTGCTTCATGTTCAGGGTTGCCAACCTGAGGAAGAGTCACATCGTGGAGGCTCACGTTCGGGCTCAGATGGTGAAGCCCCGCTACACACAAGAGGGTGAGTACATTCCCCTGGATCAACTCGACATGAATGTTGGGTATGACAAAGGCACAGACCGCCTGTTCTTAGTTGCTCCTCTCATGGTCATCCATGAGATAGACGAAGAGAGTCCTCTCTTTGGCATCAGCAAGCAAGATCTGGAAGCGTCCGACTTTGAGATTGTGATCATACTGGAAGGAATGGTGGAGGCAACGGCCATGACGACACAAGCTCGCAGCTCTTATCTGCCTTCCGAGATCCTGTGGGGTCACCGCTTTGAGCCTGTCATCTTCGAGGAGAGGAGCCAGTACAGGATAGATTACGCGTACTTTCACAAAACCTTTGAGGTGCCGTCCACACCCAGGTGCAGCGCCAAAGACTTGGAGGAGAGAAAATTTCCAACGTCCGACGCCAACTCCTTCTGCTACGAGAACGAGCTGGCTTTTATCAGCAGGGATGAGGATGTGGATGGGGACGCAGGGACAGACAAAGAAAAAAGGTGTTCTTCAGAGCTAACCCCAACTGAACGCAATCTACTGTCTTCTCGAAGAGAATCTGCACTTTAATCTCTTCCTGCTGACAGAAGGGCTGGAAATGTCATTCTACAGATTCAGGGTCACAAACGAGGACATCTTTGTGACAGCTCAGTTGGATGATCAGTGGTACTCCATATCTGCCACACAAGGATTACTTTTTAAACTTCACAGGATTTTCTTCCCTTTGAGATGGTTCTTGAGCTTTATTGAAAGAAAAGTGTCATGTTTTTGCAGAGGGTCCTAATATAATGTGTGTAACTTATATAATATAATGTAACTTAAACATATTGCTAATTTTGTAGGGTTTGTGCAAAATGGAACCAAAAAATGTGAACATGGAAATCAAAGCATTGAACTCACCCTCTCCCTAATACTAAAAATCAACATTTGTATTGGGTTCCCTCAATATATGTGCTTAATTTGAACGTGGAAAACAGGTTTTTCGACATCCAAAACAAATAAAACAAAAAATCCCCAATGTTAGAAATGTAGGTTTGGAAACTTGGTGGTGTCCAAGCTTTCCATAACATAATACTCAGTATTACTGGCAGACCTTGAAACATAGTGAAATTTTTAGGAATAAGGTTGCATTTCTCAGTTTGTGACCATTTCTGCCTTAGTATTTAAAGGCACAAAATTTGAAGAAATACATATCGTGTTTAGCGCCACAACAATCCAACTAGTTTCCTGGCTTTTAAGGGGATAAAATTGAGTTTAAATGAACTGACCTCTTATTTATGAAATGAAATCATTTGAGTTTGTGGAGTTCCAGACCTCTTACATGTAAAATTTATTACAACTCTTGTGAGATTCTTCCTGCTGGTAAAAAAAAAGTGGGCTAAAGGATTTGCCATCAAGGGTTTCATAGAAGACTTTAGTTTCTCACCAATGTTTTTAAGGTTTCCATTTTCATTATCTTTGTTTAATAAATAGGGGCATGGTGAACCTATCCAGTTCGGTTTTGTTCATTTGAGATCGACATAAAAAGGTATACCCAAAACATTCAAATCTTCCATCTATCACATTTTATCTCCTCTCAGCTCTTAGATCTAGATCCATGTTTTTGTTTTGCACCTTGTTTTTGTAGGTATTCATATTTATCCATGGTGTCTGTTGCCAGTCCTAAACAGCAACTGGTTTGAGAGGAAGCTCAAACCCTGGACAGGTCACCAGTAAAATCTCAGAGGAGATACACATATATGCACACACTATGACAAAGCTAAGTATCATGTTTTTGGACAGAGGAAGGAAACTGAACACCCTGAGAAAAAACCCTCATGTATGACGACATATGAAAGAACAGACAACCGCCAAGCAGAAAGGTCAGGATTCAAAACCAGGACCTTTTTGCTGCAACGCTGCAATGCTAGCAACTGTGACACCTAGCAGCTCCTTGTAGCTACAAGGATGATTCCTTTAGAAAATATGGAGTTATTAAATATTAAAACCAGATGAGGGGAAAGCAAACATATATAACAAACTGGTTTAGTTCAAAAATGTTTGTCAGACTTCACAGGTGTTTTCTTTTTTCTTACTGGCTTTGGAAATGTGCAATGTGGAGCAGAGTTCAATACAAGAATTGAGGAAAAATCTGAAAAATTTGTTTTTGTTACAAATTGTATGAATGGAGGATTTTATGATTTATGCAAGCTTTAACTATGATATGACCCGCAATCATTTATAAAATGATGTTTCGGCCCCTCTTCATAAACAGACAAATTAAACCCAGGGTCTAAACCTCATTATAGATGCCTACAGTACTGTCATAAGACCTTTAAAGTGTCCATCTTTAGTGTTTCTTATAGAAGATCAGTAATAAAGTTTGTAATCCTGTTTCCCTCCCCCTTGGCTGAGATGAACGACTTTACGCTCCACATTAGTCAAACCAAAAGCTCCATGTAGGTTAGCTTTGTGCACCTGATGCCCATTTCAGCAAATTTAGTGATTTTTCAATATATGTACGTTTTGCTGACTTGTGCTGAAAACAGCAGAGCCGGCTGGCTCAGGAAACCAAAGGTCATTTATGCCAAACTAAGAGCAACGTCAGATAACACAGAAGAAAAACAAGAGGTCCAAAAAG
>JAVLVB010001269.1:663908-697849 GCA_032876305.1 Orestias chungarensis
TATATATATATATATATATATATATATTTGGTTAGAAGGTTGAAATACTGTTCAAAGATGTTTTTATTTGTCATTGATGTCTTCCACTGAATGTATTTGCATTCATTTTATCAGATTTTGCCCTGTTTTCTTTTACTTTGTTGTGGAAAAACAACATCCTGGAACATCCTGCACAAATACAATCTTCAGATTGCTACAATAAAATACAACAAAACCGGACATTTTTGCCCTTTCGTCCTTACAGTCGGATACCACGTGTTTTAACACGTAAACTGCAGCGGACGGGATTGAACAGGTTGTTTCAGAAACACTGCTTTGTAATTGTACGGTTGTCGTTCTGGCTGACTTGCTTGTTCTTCATTGCATTGGGCCGCAACCTTGAGCTCTAGAAACAAGATCACACCCACTTAAGATCGGGCAACAATGTCACTTCTTTACACGTCCAGAGTTGGAAATTTCTCCAGCCTGATTGTATAGAATTACAATTTTCTTCAGTTCTTGTTTGGATTTAGGTTTTGACTTAGACTGGGCCTTTCTAACATAGAGTTTATGAAACTTATCCCAATCCCTCAAATTTGGTCCAACAGCCTCAGGAATTATTTCTAGGTTTAGATTTTCACTGCCAAATTAAATGAGCCATTTTTTCTTCTCTCTTTGGTTCTACTTTCATTGTAAGTAGGAATACAAACTATTTGCAGATTTAAGACAATAGCAAACCCATTTATGAATTTTTACCAGTACCATATATTTCCTTTGAATTATTTTAACGTGAAGGCATTTCCAGATCAACTTTCCACAAAACTCTGACAACCGAGTATTTTATTAAAAAAGCTATTAGCTATTAGCTAGCAGATAAAAAGGACAGTTAGTAATTTTTTTGTGGGCCTGTACAGCTTTTAACTTGGTGTTAGGTCACCGTTGGTTTAGGCCCTTTATCTCCCGCTGCATCTGTATGGTCATAAATGTCCTCCCAAGTCACAAATTAAGTCCCTAAAAAGTTTTCTAATAACATTTTTGTACATTCAGCTCCTCCCATCTGCCCTTAAATGCTTTCCCACACCATAATACTGCTACCACCATGTTTCTTGAAAAGACTGATAAATATCAAAGTGAGAAAATACACACACACTGTCATCTACAGTTTTATTGTCAGGCTTCTTTAGTTTTCTTGTAATCTCAGGATCTAGATTGTGAGTGGAGGGATGTCTACGACTAAAGTTATTCTTCATGATATTAAAGCAGTGAACACTAACTTATATTGTGACTATAGACTTCCACCTGCCAGCCAGATTTGTGCGTTTGAATAATGAAACTGACCTGCAGCTCCTCCAGAGTTACTACAGGTCTCATGGCTGTATAGTTTAGAGCCAAAACTCCTGAAGGCTGTTGGCTGCACTGGGTTTTATTCATGTGAAGCAGAGTAAACAGAAGTGGCATGCAATACCCACAAGATTTAAGAAGTTTGTGGTTTCAATATAAATATTTGTTTAAAAGTTGGGTGGAATATTGTAGCCACCATATGGAAAGATTGTTCAATTGTCCATCCAGGAAGTAAATATTATAAATATTTTCATACCCTGGTGCTGCCTTCAGGAGTCAGATCGGTTTTACATGACCCGGCACATGGGAAGCCAAAGGGGCAACAAGGCGCGGATCAAAATCTACATTTTTTGCCTGTAAATGGGAACATAATTTGTCACTTCCGCGGAGCCGTATCCTCTGAGATGAGCTGCGTGATGGAGGGTGCAGTGAGGAGATGCTTCCCACCCACTCAGCGGTGTTGGAGGATGAGCAGTCGTGTGGGGTCAGTCTTCGAGCACGAAGAGTGGGTTGCTGAAAGCCGCATTCAGCCCTAATTGAGGCTGCTTTGGGTTTTTCCTTTAGCTGACAGAGAGAGAGGTGGAGGGTAGAAAGGAAGAGTAACATGATGTTAACATCTGTGGCTCCTTTCACAAAATTATAAAATAGTGCTAATACGCTTCTATTGAATTAGTAATTACAGTTAAAAATGATTGAGTCTTAATGAGGGTTAGTAATCTCAGAGAACGATGGGTTTACAAAATTAAACATTTCTCATCCAAATGTTTATTTACCACAGTTAGTTTCTTTTTGCTTTTTTCCAAGCAGAATAACTTTGATATTATCTTTTGAACTGGTCTTGATCTACAGATCTTTATGCTTTCCTCATCAATAAAAGCTTATTGGTGATATTATTAATTTGGGATTTAAGTAAAGTGAATGTAAAACATGTTATGGTAATTTTGGGGTTTAAATTGATGGACGCACAAGTTTAAAAGGCCAAATAAGGCCGACAAGTCCAAAATCAAAGAGGAACCTGGACTTTTTTAGCCCGCAGGTACTGTCTAAAGGCAGTTTAAAGTAGACAGAAGATAGAAGACAGAAGTGGAATTGCCAACGTTTATACTGTGCACTTTTCACAATGCTGCTTTTGGGGAAGTTTCTGTTGATGTTAGGGATGTTTAGTTTGCCAATATTTAACTCTCCTCTTGAGTATCTCCTCAGATAAGTCCACACAAAAATGTACTTGTACATGTTTTTGTAGTTTATTTTCTTTAAAAAATCGCTGGCGTTCGGAGAAAGAACGGTTTAAAGAAATCCTCAGAAGCTCCAAAATTATTTGACTCCAATAGATGTAAGTAAAAATCTGCTTTTTGGTTGTGTTTTTTAACCGACTTCATCAATAAAGTAACTCAGTGACACGATTTGGTGAGATATTTTGTCCACTTTATGGTTAAAATGCTTGGAAATCTTTTTCTGTAATGAATGCAACAAGATACTAAAGCTGTTCTTGGCCCAAGGAGTCGACATGTAATCGAGACGTGTCACGGCAAGGAAAACCGTCTCCCAACATTTTCTTGGTATTTCATTGCAAGTCTGTTTTCCAGAACCCAATCAGCTTCAAAAAACAAAACAATAAAAAGAAGTGGGTGGCATTATGTTATTCTTTTCATGGGCGGGAGCAGTTTAAAGGTTAAAGACGTGAACTTGAGGATGGAAGAAGAATCCACCCTGGGTGGGGAAAAGCTGACAAAGGAAACCGGCTACAGGGCTGATTAGATCAGGGACAAAGTGTCTAACTGCTTCGAAATGACTTCAGATTATCTTTTATTACTTTCAGTCATATTTACAAAAAGCATTCAGAGGATGTGGCATATCTGGGGATATGCCACATCAAGACACTAAGTTGTTGCAATGTTTGCTTGGATCAGGCTTACTGTATCGCGACATCTTACTGTCTGATTCACCGAGTTATTCAAACTCCTGGAAACATTGGTCCCCCAGCTGAGCACATCACTCAGCAGTGCTCTTTGCTCCTGGTGCTTGACTGCTGCAGACGTTCAGTATTTGATTACAGCAGGAGGCTGATTGGATTACAGAAGACTCCGACTCAAATATCGACAGCTCACACTGCAACTGACGAACGTCTGGAGAGCAGAGGTAAGATGAAGATAATACTTTTCACACATTGATATTACAGTGACTTGTACATGTTGAAAATCAATTTAATGGATCTATTAATCTTGGAAGGGAATTTTTTTCTTTAATTTAGCATGCATTTGTATTAAATCTCTTTAAAAGTAAATACTAAGGAGGCCTGAAAGAAAAAGACGTTTTCTGAATGAAACCAGCTCTTAACCAGAGTCTACTGCAGACGTTTGTTCAAAACAAACAAATGATCATCCACATAAACTAACAGATCACACCTTAGTAGGTGAATGTGTTGAGTGTTAGATCATGGCAGCATCATGCAGTGTGGATGCTTTTTGTCAGCAGGAACAAAGAAGCAGATCGTATGATGGATGAAGCTGAATATAGATAACAAGTCATAGTTCCACCCTGCCAAATATGACACATTAAAAACAGAAAGAACATAAAATATAATAAAGATTAATTTATTTTAGCAACTATTTTGACTGAGCACATTTTATAGATTAAATGAACACATGCAGATGCTTCTAGGCATTTATTTATGTTGATTTTCTACTTGTAGCTAATGAAAAGATTTTCAAAAATACACCAGATTAATAACTTATCTTAATAACTTTACCTCATTTATTGATGCTTTGAGGTCTTGTTTTTGATAGAGTTAGACCCGACACCTTTTACTTTTAGAATAGTTTATTACATTTGAAAACTTTGTCTTGTTCTGTTGGTGAAACGTTTAAACCAAAACCACAAAAACAACCTATTTTACCACAACCATGTAAGGAATATATGCAGTCTGATTCAGCTAAACTGCATTTTTTTTATGGATCTACATGATTCAGTAACCAGTCCTATTGCAGCTGGTAAACCCCACTGAGGCAGGATCATTTTCATATTAAAAAAACAAAAAAATCAGTTTAAGAACTATACTGCCATCTTGTGGTACACTAACAAAATAGAATGAAAACATGTACATTTGCTTTTTAACTTCAATTGCGCCTCCAAATTTTTTATTATTTTGGTGTAGGTTTATTCCACGTTTAAAGTTTTCTCTTTTCTTTAAGTAGTAAAACTTTTAGCTGTTTATAACAACCAAAGGAAAACAAACAAGCTAGCTTTCTTATTAAATAAATTTTATTACATAAATGACCATTTCTGACCCGACACAAATTCTACGATGCAACTTATAGGGTATTTGGTTTGGTGAAACTGCTTAACAGATGCTTGTAAAATCTGTCTCGCCTCTGCTTTTATTTCAGTTTTCTTGCATCTCCGCCTAATGAATTCATCTGAATTGACTCCCAGCCAGCCCACCCGCAGCCCTGATCAGCTTTCGCTGCAGATTTCCCCCCCATTCAACCCCAGTTGCACTGATCTTCGTCTGTCACGGTCAGGATATCTGTGACCAGGCCGGTGCCGATGGTTCTGTTTCCGTCTCTCAGAGTGAACCTCTGGCCTTTCTCCAGCACCATAGGCTGGCGAAGTGTAAGCGTCAACGATGTGTCTTCTCCTGGCATCACCATTTCCTGAAACATGGCAAAATAAAACACAGTCATTCTTGTGCAAGAACTTGATTTGCTATATTAAAATTAAATAATTTAAATAATTTTAAAATGCCATTAAAGATGCTGGCTGATGCACACCTTGTCTGCCGGTAGAGTGACCCTACACGCCATGTCCCAGGTGAGAGAAAACATAACGGGCATGAAGTTGGTGACAAACGGCTTGTGTCTGCCTCCCTCCTCCTTGCTCAGAACATAAACCTGGAAAATATTAAACTCATGGTGAATAATGTTTGTTAACAATCCTCATTTCAAACAGAAAAAAAAGATTCATATAGAAAAAATACAATTTCAAATTTATTGACCATAAAAGTTGATATTGTATAAGGCTTCGCTATATGACTGTAGCATTTCTGCAAACATTTTGGGTAATCAGGGAAAACATGAGCAAAACTGTAAAAGACAGGTTAGCAGACATCTTTAAATTAAAATAATAAAATAAGTTCCTCTTTAGTATATCATCAACTCAAGTTTCTTTTGCTGAAAATCCTTGAAATTAAATGTATGTAATAAACTGGTTGTTAGTTTAATAATGTAACAACTTGATTGCTTTTATATAAGCTTTTACCTTAATGTTTGTGAAAGTGGCTAGAAACTTTTATTTTTTACATTTCGTAATTTAAGAAATTCACTAACTTAGCAACCATTGTCTTTAAACCTTTTCACGATGAGCGTGTGCACCAAAAAAAAGAAAAAAAAGAATGAGAAATAACTTAATATAGCTTAGCCTCCAAAACAAGGAAACTAGCTTTCATATTTGGCATTTGTGGGGAATTAATTCCCATAAATTATAACATGGAGCTGTTCAAAGTAAGTATATATATGTATGGTTGCTTAGACTTCACACCTGTGCTTTGACTTTCTGGTGAGGCATGATGGATCCGGGTTTGCACATCACCATCCCCCTCCTCACGTCTTCCCTCTTCAGGCCTCGAACCAGAGCGCCCAGGTTATCTCCGGCCTCGGCCCGGTCCAGAGACTTGTGGAACATCTCGATACCTGAACAGAAAAAAATCAGGAAAAGCCTTCAAATATCCATCGAACATCCTACAGATTTAGGACAAGATGCAAGGCCCCCATATTTGTACCCTGGGACCGGCCTGTGTTCTTGGACATCATAAATGTGCCATTTAGTCGGCCATGGTTCAGAAACTCACCTGTAACCACTGACTTGATGAAACGATTGTGACCTACAAACTCACAATCGTCTCCTTTCTTTATCAGGCCTCTCTCCATAGTCCCGGTCACGACGGTCCCTCTTCCTAATGGAGGAACATCCAGCTTTAGGCTTATATTTATAATTGGTTCTTTCCAATCTGTTCAATATTACACACACTAGCAAATATTGCACGTAGTTAGAAAATACTTGCAACACTTGAATGTGCAAGAGGAGTTTACCCGGGATTGAATAAACCCCCTCGATGGGAAGGAGGAAAGGCTTT
Organism: Orestias chungarensis; assembly: GCA_032876305.1. Lineage (NCBI taxonomy): Eukaryota > Metazoa > Chordata > Actinopteri > Cyprinodontiformes > Cyprinodontidae > Orestias > Orestias chungarensis. The sequence continues at coordinate 670,360 of JAVLVB010001269.1, forward strand.
TCCAGTTCTCTTTTGGGCAGAGGAACATAAGAATCCACAATCTCCAGCAGTTTCATCAACGCATTTACTCCCAGTTCAGGCTGCTTGTTCTAAAAATCAGCATAAATGTCAAAAAAATAAATAAAATAACTGGTAAAAAATTAGCTGATTATATTTAAAAAAAACTGTTATTAACAACTTAATTCCCGTATTTAATCTACCTCCAAGGCACAAAGGGCGGAGCCAATCACGACGGGAGTGTTCTCGCCGTCGTAGCCAAACTCGGTGAGCAACTCGCGGATCTCTATCTCCACCAGGTCCAGCATCTCTTTGTCCTCCACGGCGTCGGCCTTGTTGATGAACACCACCACGTGCTCGACACCGATCTGCCTGGCCAGCAGGAGGTGCTCCCGCGTCTGGGGCATCTGACCGTCGGTGGCAGCCACCACCAGGATGCAGCCGTCCATCTGAGCTGTGCCTGTGATCATGTTCTGAGGAAAAGAAATATGAGGAATCTTAAGCCACTTTTGTCCTAATTTCTTTAAGCTTATAAAAAGGGAAAAGTTATGGATGGACAGAAAGATATGATATTGATATATGATATAAGATATGAGCATTAGGACAACAATGAGGAAGAAAATATTGGAAATACAAATATTTTTCTTAATTTTCTAGACTCTTTCAGTCAGCATCGGAGCCCTGTTGTAAATATCCAAGTCAGGCTGCGTGCAGGTGGAAGAAAAGCAGATTACCTTGACATAATCAGCATGGCCAGGGCAGTCTGTGTGGGCGTAATGTCTGTTGGCTGTGGTGTACTCCACATGAGAGGCGTTAATGGTAATTCCTCTGGCCTTTTCCTCTGGAGCATTGTCGATGTCCTCGTATTTTTTGTAATTGGCGCCGCCAGCATCAGCAAGCACTGAAAATAAAACAAGAGCGCGGACAAATACTGGGATCAGGATGAAAGGCTAACAAGTCGTCTCAGGTGTGTGAACCTAAGGGGGTTGTACCTTTTGTAATGGCTGCAGTCAGGGTGGTTTTGCCGTGATCGACGTGGCCGATGGTGCCGATGTTCACGTGAGGCTTCTCTCTGCTGTACGTCTTCTTAGCCTCGGCTGCAAAGGTCCGGCGACTCAAAGGCACAGCACTCTGCACAGAAAACACAAACGGATGGGAGGGGTGGGAGTCACACAGAAAAGTCTACGCCGACCGACGTAAAAGCAACATTCGCTTACGAGTTTGAACGAGCTGTGCAGTAGGCTCGGCGAAGTAAGCTGAAGGGCTGGGGGGGGGGGGGAGACAAAAACATGACAAAATTACACATTCGTAGATCGTGCAAGTTATGTGTGATTTTTTATTTTTATTTTTTGTAAACACAAAAAACTTCCTTTTTGCATAATTTCAGATTCCTTTGTCAGCATCATTCACTTGTTCTTCAAAGTCCGATTTAAGATTTTTTTTTTCTAATAGTTCAGGTTTTCTTATCAATAAAGTCTTCTAAACACAGGCTACAGTAATAAAGTCCATGTCTGAACACAAATCAACAAGAGTTTGCAAAAAAAAATTGCATTAGTTATTGTTTCTAGCAGATTTTTAAGGTACTGGTTAAAAAGACTGTATGATTGGAGTTGACGCCAAACAAAAAAACCAAACTTTCAGTGATAAACCTGACAAGAGCAGAGATTAGCTTCAAATCAGAAGCTCTGCAGCAGCTAACAAACCATCTGAACAAGAGCATTCCTTAAGTGAACTCTTTATTTAAGCACCTGCATGTCTCTCATTTGCTGCTATTAGAAGCACTTGTCTGAGCATCACACTTTATCCGCGTTATTCAGATCGTTAGCTAACCCTCACTCTGGTAACGTGACCTTGCTTTGCTATCGGAGGAATCAGCATCAGCTTTATTTCTAACATTTATCCTCATCCAAAGAACACAAGGAATAGTCTGGAAAACAGATAACTCTCTCGTAGCTCTAGTAGCTGCAATGCATTCAAAAAGAACCGCATAAATATAAAAATATACATGTTTACCGGAGAAACAGGCACGCAGCCCCACAATCGCCGCCATCTTGGATAGCTAGACAAACCAAAGATGATGAAAACATAAAGAGGATTCTCTGACGAGGTACGAAGCTGTCGCCGTGAAAAATTACCAGTTTATCAAAGTGAATTTTTATAGTTTTCTAACTATTTTTTACCTTCTGATTTGTTAATAGATTTAATTATCATATTTAGCTTGTTTGTTTATTGTGTATGTAGCTATTAAATAATTTAAGTTTATCTTGTACTACCTTCTGAACTATATAATATAATCTAATATAATATAATATAATATAGTATGATATAATATAATCTAATATAATATAACATAATACAATATAATATAACATAATAGAATAGAATAGAACAGAATAGAATAGAATATTGCGTCGTGATAAATATAATAACTTATATTTAGTTACTTGTGAGTAAGCCATGACCAAAGGAAGAGGGCTACATTTAATATCCACTGTTACTCTTTGTAACTTCCGCTGACTCTTTTACCGCAACTATAGTAATAAAGGGATACTTATTTTGTGTTTTTTGAGTATGGGGTTTTATATTTTAATTTTAAATCGACACAATTACATTAACAGGTAGATAGATACATATTTTTAAGTTGGTTCATATTTAATGATTAGACGTGAGCGAAGAGCCCCACCTGACAAACCCTTCTTGCCCATTTTGTTAGTTTTTACAGTAAAGATGGCGCCCGCTCGAGCTAGCTAGTATGTTCCAGCTCTTTCACATGTTTGTTTTAATAACAGGAGACTCACTCGTCTGCCGCCAGTTTACAGAGAAACTCTTTGCCTCTTTCAAGACACGGAGCATCAGGACCTTTTAAAGGTAAGCCAATAAATCGTATCTTTACTATCCTTACATACAAACCAATTCTTTTAGGTAAATACCTAATAAAAACAACAACATATTTACAGTTTAATACTGTGTTTAAGGTCTCTTCTTAAAGGTGTAAGTCATGTCAGACGACAGGCAGAACAGGAGGTACCCCCAGAACCTGAAGGGGGTTCTGCAGCTGGCAGTGGATGCTGGTTCGGCTGCTGAGGCTCCAGTCTCTGTCGAGCCAATTTCAGAGGAGGTTGGTGCAACACTTGATTCTGTCCCCTGATGAGGACAAAGATGAAATGTACTACTTTAGACTTTGGTTCTGAGGGAATATGACCAAATTTAAACCAAACTCAAGATATTAAAGTAGTGACCATGACTGTTAAATTAGTTATAAAGTAGCATGAGTTATGAAATGTTGAATATGACATACAGCTACAATGTTTATGGTACAGCTTTCTGTAAAAGCTAAATTAACTTTACTTCCATAGTTCTTTTGAAGATCTAAAACCTCTCCCAAATGTCTGTTATTTCAGAGGAAGACGTGGCTGAGAGAAGCTCTCTCAGATATCTGCAAAGGTCATATGGATGAAGTGGAGCAGATGAAGCAGTGCCTGGCTGTCCTGAAGAAAGGCGAGCCAAGTGAAAAGGAGCAAGACAGAGAAGAAGACCGAGAGGAAGATGACGAAGACGAGCGCGAACTGGCCTTTGAGACGCTGTCTGAGCTGTGTGAGAATTTGGACAATGCTCGAGGTCTGTAAAAGATGAGATGATAACAATTCGGTGTTACATTAAAGCCAAAATTAACTAACTCTATGCTCCCTCCAGATCTGATGATTCTTGGTGGACTGGAGTTGTGCGTCTCCAGGTATCTTTGTCACGTCCAGAGTGAGCTGAGGTGGCGGGCTGCGCAGCTCCTTGCCTCCTGTGCCCAGAACATGCCGCAGGTCCAGGAGTACCTGCTCAAAATCGACGTACTTCCAAAGCTGCTGCAGCTGACGGATTCAGACCACAACCCCACCGTCAGAGTGAAAGCCCTGTACGCCGTCTCATGTAAGTTTCTGATGCTTTGGACCCTGATGCAAGGGTATCTTTCAAGGTAATGCTCCTGAGAGTTCTGTGGACAATTCTCCATGCTGTCTTCACTGTAGGTTTGGTTCGCGAAAAGGAGGCTGGACTGCAGGCGTTTGTAGCTCACAACGGTTTTTCTGTGCTGATGAGGGGTATGCAGTCCGACAACGAGAAAGTCGGGACCAAGTCTGCTTTCCTCCTGCTCAATCTCCTGACCTCCAACCCAGAATATAAAGGTATGATGGAGAGAGGGTGCAGAAATAAAACAATGCTGTTAATGTTAAATAATTTCAGCCACAATCAAGAAACTGAATAATTACAAACATACTTCCACTTGTGTTAAATGAAATTATATATATAAACTTCCATGATGTTTTAAATTCAGTTTTAAGCTTAACTGAGCTAGCAGTGTCGTAAAACTAAGGCCTGCTCTTTAATTTGTGCGTCCAACAGAAACGGTCGTGTCGATGGGGATGGTGCAGCAGCTGGTTTCCGTTCTCCGCACGCGGCATTCGCCTTTTCATGAGCATGTGCTCGGTGCTCTCTGCTGGTGAGAAACATTTTTTCAAAGCTGAAAAACTTTCAGCTCAACGCCAGCAGTAGACGGGAGCAGTTTGTTCTCCAGTCCCTTTTACAGCAAGGAAGAATTCAGCCTAAAATGTTGAAAGGCATAAAGTTTTTGGTTAATATCAGGTTTTTGTTGTGTGCCTAGTTTGGTGGAGGCCTTTCCACAAGGGCTCAAAGACTGCAGGAACCCAGCTTTGGGCCTGGAGGACTTGCTTAAGCAGCGGGCCAAAGAGCTGCAAGGTAAAGAAGAAAGCCAGGTAAATAAACTGAAGCTTTTATGGTACCTTGCAACCATATTAAACTTTTTCTCATTTTGTCACAAACTTGTTATGTATGACCAACACCAAGTAGTTTATAGTTGCAAAGCAAAGGCAAAACTTATTTGAATTTCAGCAAATTAGATCCAGATTCTGTTCATGCGGTAGTTACAAGTACTGTCCTGATATTTTCCACTTCTGATACGATATGGGAATGAATCACACTCATTATCTAGTGTCAAATGTTAGAAAGGGCTTTCTTCTTTATTATTACTCAAATAACGAACGGTAATTTACAACAATAGCAAGCTAGTAAACACTTTTGTAGTGATCACTCAGCTCTGCATACTAAATACAAGCTGCTTGTATTGGAGTTATTTTAGATGCAAGACATCCATAGTCCATCGTAGGGCAACACAGAGACATACAGGACAAACAACCACTCATACACACATTCACACCTAAGGACAATTTAGAGTTCCCAAATTAGCCTAACAGTCATGTTCATGGACTGTGGGAGAAAGCCGGACTACCCGGAGAGAACCCACACATAAATAGGGAGAACATGCAAACCCCTTGCAGAAAGACCCATGGGGGAATTGAACCCAGAGCCTTCTTGCTGCATGGCAACAGGATCAGGGCCCCACTGGTAGCTATTAGCTGTGTTCTCTATAAATAGTCACTTTTAAACAGAGGAAAGGAATAATAGAAATCCAGAGGAGCCGTGTTAGGAAGGACAGCAAAGACGTGGTTAGATGAGACCAGAACAATCAAAACACTTTGTGCTTTGAAGTGTTTTAGCTGTAATGTAATATAATGTAAAGAAGGTCCAGAAGTTGTCTTCTTTATATGTCGATTACAGTTACAGGCACATATAATTTATTTATAAAAATGTGACATTTAGGTTTAAACCTTGATCATATATGGTTTCTTAAAGTCTTTCTCTGTGTTCTCTTAACAGGAGGAGCTTGATTTCTGTGAACGTTTGAGAGTTTTGTGCTTCAACGGGCAGCAGAGAGACGACGCAGGGATGGACCGCTGAGCATACATGTTTTGGCTTCAGTATGACAAAAAAGAGGAAAACGAGATTCATGAGCTGAATCATGGATGTTGAGCAACATTTTTGTCTGTTACAACAGTTGATGTGATCCAGATGTTTTCATTTTACATAAATGTGAAAATAACCACATTGTATAAAGTTTCTACTCAAATCGACTTTTGTTTTCCCCATGTTTGTTCTTTTGCTTTTTTTTTTTTTGCAATAGAAAAACCCTCACATAAGTATTTTTTAATTTATCTTTTAATATATGTACAAATATAATTTTTGACCACAGTTTTGAGTAAAGAACTATCTTAAAACAAATTGTCAGATTTTTATGCAAAAATTCACAGTTATGGACATTGGAAATATTTATTGTAAATAAAATACTGATCTTCATATACATTCAATGGGCAGTTTGCTTTGTGGAGTCACATGTACAATCTACACATTAACACGGATGTCATAAAAATATATAACAATAGCAAAAATATATGTGGCTCACAAAAGTATTGAACCCCCACCGCCACAAACCCTATCTTGTTACACTTTTAAGTGATAGAGTTATACAGCAGACCTGTAAGAAAGAAGAAAAGTTATCTATGGTCTTGTGCCTTTTTTTATAACATAAAATTTAGAACCTAAATTTTAACTTAGTGTCGGGAAAACCAACACTGTACACCAACTTTTCCCTGGTGGTGGCAACATCATGCTTTTGGGAAGCTTCTTTGAAGATGCAAAGAACTTAATACACGACAAGCATGGAAGAAAACATGGTAAAGTCCTGCTAGGATGTGAATAGTTTTGCAAATCCACAAATATCCTCAGTCGTGCCTCTTTATATCTGTCATTTTAAATGGAAATGTGAATATCCACACAGAAATCTAAAGACTAATCTGCTCCTCTGTCGTACCAAGCTTGTTTTATTTAAAGTTTTAAACTTTTCTAGTATCTGATTGACAAACAAGTCCATAGTTTCATGGGTTTGGTCAAAAAAAAAAAAGTTACAGAGGGGAAAAATAAAACCTGATGTTGGGGATACCTCAGGGATCCAGTTTAGGATCGTTTCCATTTCAAAATGTCATCCTTGTTCTCCACTGCTATTATATCGCCGACCGCAATCAGCAGCTGTGCTAAATAATAGGTCACCATGACAACAATCTGACCTTGCTCTACAGGCGGCAAAACTTGGAAAACCTGCAAAGCCAGGGAAGCGTCGGACACCATGAAGGTCAAACTCCCCAGTAGCGTTGCCACGCGCCTGGTTCGGATGGCTAACGCAACCATTAGAGTAATTAGGATGAAGTAAATCCCCACACCCGGAGTCAACAGTTCAGAGTTTGGTGCCTTCCACAGGAATGGGAAAAGATAAATGTAGAAAGCTCCTCCCACAATTAGGAGGATCAGATACAGGAGACGGTTCACGGAGGAGGAAGAGGACGTTGCATAACGACTGGATAGGAAGGTGACGGAGTAGAGCATGTGAGCCACCGCGAAGGCTCCCATTCCTGAAAGAGATGGTTGGTTTGCAACATTAGAAAGGAAAACCCTTTAATTGTCTAGAATTTGGCCCTGCAATAATATTAACAATTTGTATATGACTCAACAGAGGGAATTGTTCTGCTAACTTAGATTTAACTGGTTAATTTGACTTAATTTGCCTTGCTCTGTCCTGCACAAAAAAAGCTTCTTACCATGAATGAAAAGCTCAGGCCATACCAAGCAGCAGTCCCCAATAGCAGAGAAGATCAGCCCCCCAGCCACGCCGGTGATACTTTGCGCTCCTTTCCAGCTCAGGACCATCCCAGCCAAAAGGAAAGTCGGTGCTGATTTGACACCTGCAGAGACAACTGATGGGAGCGAACCAGGAGTCCAGAGGTAGAAGTACAAAGCAGAGGACAAAAAGAAGGGCAAAAGAGCGAGAAGAAGGGCACAAGACTGACAGAAAGAGGCAGATCAAAGGAATATTAGACACATTTTTCCTTTCTTATTTGTCAATTTAACAGATTACTTTCGAATTAGGGATAAAAAGTACCATGTGTCTCCTTTGGCGCTTGTCATAGGTAATAGTCTCAAGGATGTCCATCTTCACCCTTTCAGCGCAGTTTTCTTTTAATAAACTTCCTTGCTTGACACTAGCATGCAATCCTCAGATGTTCCCTGCGTCCCTCGCCTTGAATCTGCGCCGCTCCTTCCACCCTGCCGAATTTCACACGAACATGAACTTTAGACCGGTCCCGGTTCCTGTCTGATTGCTCTCTGATGATCAATGTTCTTCTCGTTTCAAGTTCTCACTAATGAATAGCTGACCTTTCACCTTTTCGAGGGTAATATGCTGGTGACATCAGCAAAAAGGGGGGCAAAGTCAAACCACGTGTAATAGCTGGAAATGTAGATATGTAATTAGATTTATTTTTAAAAGACCAATCATGCATTTAGATATTATTTTAAGATTTTCGTGTATTTTAATAAATAAATAAAAAACATTAAATCACTTTTAACTTTTAAAGTAATTAAAAGAAGATCACCAAGGAAGCCAGAGAATGAAAATGTACACCATTTAAAAACTTGATAATTAATGATAATCTGCTGGGTAATGGAAGATACTTTCAAGGATCCGTGGCATAACACTCTATTTAGACTAGAGTTATTACCGTATTTGTAACCTGGATTACGGAACTGGAACCGTAATCCATGTGCCTAAAGGAAGAGCACTCTTTGTAATACTGTCAAAGGCAAACAATGATTAACTGAACCTGCTCAGAGTCAAACTTTGTCCTTTGTTGTCATAGTTCTGAGTTGCTGTTAAACGTTGCTCTTCAAAGCGGGAGACATAGCTTTGGAGGGGCGCACAACAATCAGGTAAAGGAACATAGTGAAAAGATACAGATTAAGGCAGGAGATATGCAGGTGCTCTCTCATTATTAACTTTTCATCTGCACAGATTATGGACACTAATTCTTCCTCTCTGACAGTTGGAGTTGTAGGATATGGACACCTAGGTGGGAATATCACAATCACACTTATCGGAGGACTGATTATTGTTGCTCTGATAACATGTGGTTGGATGTGTTTTGGATTTTAGGGCAGTTCCTGGTGGACAAACTCCTCAAAGCTGGACCTGGTCTTGGTTTGGTTCTGTGTTTTGTCTGGAATAGGAATCCCAACAAGCTCAGAGGTTCAGTCCCTGCAGAGCTGATACTTGATGACCTGTCGTCTTTCGCAAACAGGTCCAAGCAGACCCAGATACAGTTTTACTGAGTGAAAAACATGATAAAGCGCAAAATGTAAGGGTTAAAAATCAGTACAAAGGTCAATAAACGATATTCAAACCGAATAATGGCTAGATTAAAATAAAATTGTTTGTCTGTTGATCTTTGCTTCTGGCAACAAGGTAAAAGCTCCAGTTTTCTACTTCTTTGACTTTGTTTAAATCTTTGCATTTCACGTCTACAAACATTTTTTGTGTTTTGTTGCAGTTCTTTGGGAATGATAGGAAATCAAAACATAAAGTAATAAGGCATACTTGTGAAGTTAATAGAAAATGAGGCAGGATTTTTATTAATTTATATTAAAACAATCTGAAAAGTGTGGCATGCATTACATTCAGCCCCATTTGCCCCTCTAAAAATCTAGAGATCCAAGCAGGCGTCCAATATTTAGCGCCATAAAGTGGAATTAAATGTGGAAACTAGTCCCTTTGTCATAATATGATGTATTTACAGGGTGGTGTTTCTTTATTTATATATTTACTCCTCCCATGAAAAAAGCTTGTTGGACTGGTAAAATTCACAGAGCCTGAATTATTTAAGACTGACAAAAACATCAGATGTATGAAGCTGGTTAAAAGATTCCTCAAAGGTAATTTCTACAAGCCTCAAAACAAAAGTTTTGTAAAAATGTGTATATCTTACTTTATAGATTTTTCTTAAGCATTTTAAAAGTCTTCTTTCTCCCCCCTAACAAAAATGCAGAAACATTTAGGGATTCAAGGATTCAAGGAATTTTATTGTCATCACACGGTCAGGTTTACACCCTGAGAGCAATTTTAAAATAGCTAAAAATAAGAATAATATAATAAAATATAAAGAAATATAAAAGAATAAGATTGTGTAAAAGAATAAAAGAATCTGAGAAGAATAAAAGTGTTGAGCTAGGATATAGGATCTGGCTAAATTAATTTTGTTTGTGGTCGTAACCTGTCCGACCGATGAGTTTAGGCGTTTGAATTTTTTTGCAGGGCACAATTATTTCTTCATTAGTTTCAGAGATGTTTGTAAAAGTCGCCCTGCTGACGGTTTTACAGGCGGTGTGACGTGATTGTGGAAGTTTGCCACCCACAGATCGTAAGAGATTTCGGAGTCGAATTTCTCTCCAAGGCCCACTTCATGGTGAGATTATTGGCCTCCGTTTGTTTTTGATTCTTTTGGTTTTTCGTTACTATTATTTGTTCTCCATAATAGGCTACAAAGACACAAGCCTTGGCGTAAAGAATGTATTTTGACTAAAAATAAAACTGAACACGGAAATACATTTGCTGAGAATCAAGGCTGTGCTTCAGTTTTCTGGAAAGAGCCAAGCTTAGTAGTTCAAGAAAAGTTGAAGTTGTAATGTACATTTTTTTCATTTTTTTTATCCCATGTTGAGGATTTAAGTGCTCATGATGTACTGAATATGTAGGACGTACAGCAGAACACATTATCCATAATTAAATATGGAGATTGATGATTAATCCATGAACCCTTGAATAAAACAAAGTAAATGTTCTCCTTTAATATGCATGAAGCAAGCATGTTAAACCTTTTAGGTGGGCTCTCCGTCTGCCTTCGCTGATCCTGATCTGAACCAGAAACTGCGGCAGGCATCCCAACAACATGGCAGGACGCTTTATATCCCCAGCGGTGCATTATGGGGAGGCAAGGATATCCAAAAAATGAGTGATAGTGGGACATTAAAGGTACGCCTGTGGCTTCGATATGAAGATTTAATAAAGTGCATGAGAAAGCAGCTTTTCTTAAGATTGTACCCAGTGTTAACCTAAAACATATGGAGTTAATTGTGTTGACTTACATAAGCTTATGAGAAGCTGAAGCTGCATTTTTTTCCCACATTGACCAGAAATGTTTCTGAGAGATGTCCGCAATATTTTCAGGCCTTGTTCATAAGAATGTCCAAGCATCCGTCCTGCTTTCGACTGACAGGAGACATCCTCAGCGACTGGACAGAAGGAGAGGGCAAGCGGGTTTTGTTCACAGGTACGGTGGCGGACTTGTGTCCCCTCGCTCCCAACAACGTCAACACCATGGCAGCGGCAGCCGTGGCAGCGGGAAACCTCGGCTTCACAGGTGTTCAGGGAGAGATTGTGTCGGACACGGCGTGAGCATTTTCATTCCACACATCGAAACCCACACGGCTGATCTCTTCTGTCTGAACGATCAGCCACTATGTCTCACATGCCTTAGGTTGAGAGACTTCCACGTGGTGGAGGTGGAGCTGACTGGGCCTGACGGTTTCTCTGTGCACACAGTCAGGAGGAATCCAGCCAAACTCGGGGCCGTCACCGGCAGGGCAACATACGACTCCTTCTGGAACAGTTTACTCAGTGAGTGCTGTACTAGATTGTATTTAGGGGCATCAGAGTAGAGCGGGGTGAATACTAATAACTGCAACACTTCAGATTTCTATTCTTGAAAAGTTATACCGTTAAAATCTAATGTGTGCTGCTTATTTAACTGGCTTTGGTAAAGTTTCAATACATCTTAATTAAAAATTACATATATATATTTATATAATTTTTTTCCCCCTTCTCAGTTTGCAGAGGTCATGGTGGCAAACTTTACTTGTGCTGAAGGAGGATGAAGAAGACCTTGAAGGATTACCTGCAGCGTAGGAGGAAAGATCCCCGACTAAATTCAACACAAATTAAAGAGCTCAAGTTGGATTGGCTGCGTGTTGCTTGTCTTTTCATTAGTGCGTTACACTTGATGTTGTTAAATGAACTGAATGCTCTGAATAAAACAAGACACAAGAAGTCAGTTGTAAAATACTAACAGGTGTAGATCTTTCCATTTTATTTTATATGTTCATCTGGTGCAACATGGTAGCAAATGATAAATAACTCATACCGAGGAGAGACAGCGACAGAACACACCTGGTTTAAAAACCATCATCCAACCTTAATTTTTTATTCCTGATACAGCGCAGTTCTGCTTCCCTTCTGTTCACTTTCACAAATAAGTACTTTCTTTCCTTAAACAGCATGAACTATCTCCACACAAGTGCCTATGTTGACAGGTAAATGGATGAGAAATGTTGCTCATTAGTAATTAAACAGTAATAAGGCAAAAAATAATTATCAAAAAGATGAAGAACACATGATGCCAAGCTTGAGGAGAGCATTTGTTGTCTAATGTTTGAAGTTCTCTAATGTTCTATCTCATTTTCATTTTGGGACATTTTTAAGAAAGCTCCAACAAAGGAGGCTTGTTTTGCTTTGAACAATGAAAAACAGGAAGCTGATAAAAAGATGGCGGTTTGGGCCTTCCCCTCTCCTCTTTATTAGCCTAGTTAGAATCATCCATTAAACCATTATGTTAATTATTCCTGTTAGCTCATTAATGCACAAAAACCTCTGTTAGCATCTCTAATAACTACTACAGGGACAAGACTTTGATATCATTTAACATTACTGGTTCCTGTCTTCATACTTTTAGTCTACTGCTGTTTGCAGTGCTGGTGTGTTTGAAACTGGCTGACAGTTTAATGGTTCTGAGGTACACATTGGTTGGGAAGACACGGACAGTGATACTTTTTATTTTTGTCACAGAAAGCCACTACTAAATTAATCACACACAGACACACATACGGACGCAGCTGCACCCCTTCGTCAAATTTGTAGTGCAAGAATGACTAATGATTGACACGGATAGAGTTTCACTAGTGAGGTTCAGCATGTATTGTGATGTATACGAGTGCGGGGTGCTCAGTTTGTCTCGCTCGCTTCGTCCTCGCCGCTCTCGTTGGTTCCGACGACCATTTTGCCTTTGACCGGAAGGTTGTACGGCTGCCGGATGTTCACTCGGTCCTTCTCGGCCTCGAGATCCTCGTCGTAGCGCTCGTCCTCTTCGTTGTCTTCCGCCTCGCTGTGGTGCGGGGAAGAGTGACGGGACAGAGACGGAGACGGAGGCACAGACGCAGGCCGAGGGTAGCGGAAACCTGAAGCCTGGGAAACATTTGGGACATTTTTACAACTCATTGAAAGAGTTATTGGTAAACCAAAGTGTGGACACGCAAGAATTAACCACAAGATTTTAACTTATGCGTAAAAACAGCCGTTTAAAACATCTGCTGTCAAATCAAGTGCCCCAAATCAAAGCATAGGAGGGATCACATGAATGAGTACCTAAGAATTTCCCTTGCTTTAGAGACTAGTGACAAATTAAAGACTGTCATTAATAAAAAAAAGAGAAATTATGGTGCAACAGTGACGTCAGGAAGAATTGGATATTAACCGAGGCCCCGTCAAGAGACCTACAGAAACTTAAAAGAAGCCGAGGTACGTTTTGGAACACCAAATTTGTAGAAAATTGTAAAAAAAAATCCAGAAACAAACAAAAACAATAAAACTAAGGTTGAAGTGTTCATCATCCTAAAAGGAATTTATTGTCCAAAAACAACCTTTCATAGTATCCAACAAATAAAAAAATAAAATAAAAACATCACTTTATCCACGGTAATTAATAGGAGTGGCTTCATCGTAGTTTGATTCCGTCTTTATGCACTGCTCTAAAATTATGAATTTTTCTTAACAGCTTGGCTTTTTAACAGTGGGTGAGGAGTTTCTCTGACAGTTCTGCTGTAGTAATCACACATTATCTTACCGAGGAAGGCTCTTGGGGCTCATACATGTAGGTGTCAGGAAAGGCTTTAGCTAAGGCCATGTGACGAGCAGCTATGTAATACTAAAGCAGGAGAGAAGGCAAAAAAAGAAAAGTTAATTTAAAGTTAGTGTATGGCTGAACGATTATGGTCAGGATTTGAAACTATACTCTGCCAAGGTATCTCCAATCCAGGAGGTCGCTCAGGCGCTCTGTGCGATTCCTCTGGATGATCCGCTGGCGTCGGCTCTGTTTGCAGAACTGGAAAAGGAAGGAAGTGAGCTGGTTGCACGATTCGTCAACACCCTTGTAGCGCCGGTCAAGGATGTAAATACCTGTTGGGGGTGAAGGCGTAATTTAAAGTGCGACGTGGAAACAGCTTTAACAAAAAATAAATAAATTAGGAAAATGATTAGAGATGCACACCATATGCTGAGGGGTCTGCTATGTGCTCTTCCATGAAACAACCAAAGCCTGATAGGTTAGTGGATATAGATGGAATACCCATCACTGTGCACTCAGCTGTTGATGACAGGAACATTACAAAGTTATTCAAATGCAACATTATAAACATGTCAATGTTGTCTCTATCCAGATGTCATACCTGGTGTATAACCCCAAGGCTCATAGTAAGAAGGGAAGACACCAAGATGACAGCCTCTGACAAACTCCTCATAGTCCATGGGAAGCAGAGGAGACGTGGATGAAAGGAACTCGGGATGGAAAATAATCTGTGGAAAAAGTAAAGGTTATTAAATACCAGAACAAGAAACTGTATCGTCAACGGCAGCAATTCCAGAAAAGAACTAGGGCTTTTTTAAAAGACAAGGGATGTTTAATGTTGTAACGATGAGCTTGAGCATGATTAGGTCTTATTATGTTATCACAGAACAAAAGACAAATATTGCCATATTTCTTTCTATTAACTTTGATAGAAAGGTGGTGGTTTAATGCTTTATACTAGGGCAGCTTTCACACGATCACAATGATACATTGATAAATAGGCAATCTGGGGTTCGTAGCCTTGGCCAGGGGAGCAGTGACAGGTGGAAGTCAGAATGAAACCATCAACATTTTGGATTTTAAGATGATGACTTGCACCACTGAGGTGCAAATGTAGAACAAATGAGAAACATTATCAAGTGAAGCTCCAGTCCGCTTCATTTTGAAAAGCCTTTTTTCCGTGCATGGATGGATTCAGTGAAGAAAAGTGAGATTCACTGAAGTTTTACTTTTCTCCTCAGGACCCCCCCCTGAAAATCTTAGAAATGTTGACATTTGGTAACACAGAAATCATTACCGGTGTATTTAAAATAAACAACACATAAATAAAGGTAAGTGTTGATACAAATGCGGGGTTCAGTGTGGGATGATAACAGACCGGGTCAGAACCGTCTGAAGTGGGAAGTAACCACCAGGAAGTAACTATAATATACAAATCAATACTCAGACTGCAGATGGTTAATTTCATTACTTTGGTCAAATTATGATAAAGTGCCTTGTCATGCTATGTAAAGTAAAACTAACAACATTGTTTAAGAAATTAGAGCTTTTATGTTAAATGTAGCAAGTATATTTATAATATTTAACCCTCTAACAAACTTTTGTTTATTATAAAGAGTCCAAAATGTAGATTAGCGTTCATGTTTTTTGTTTTTTTTGGTTTGTAATATTTTTTAAAAATAAAAATATCACAGTACAGTCTCGGCTACAGGAATCTGAATAACTATTTACATTAGACTTTTTGGCTCTCAGAAGTTCCTTTAATAAAACAAACTACATCCATAGAGGATGTAAATGTACTATTCATTATTATTCCTGAAGATGAGCATATTAAAAACCTACATAGGAGATATGCGACAACAGCAATAGGGGACACTATAATAATACTACTACCATCATTATTGTGACTAACTGATATTAACTGTCATTACCAGACTATTAACTTAAGCTATGCCATTAAAATCTGGTAATTACTAAATATTCAGTATACTCTGTGCAGATAATGTTCCATCTGTACATATTACAACATTAAATTTCACTGTAAATTTTCCGACTCCCCTCAAAATGGGTCTAAAAGAAACCTCTGTTCATCGTCATCTTCAGTAACTAAGTTACATTTCCTCCCTTGCTGCCTCCATGCAATGTATTTTAAGCAGTACATTGACATAAAAAAAACTAAGTTAAGTACACTGTACGAATATAAATTATGATAACCAGTCTCTCAGCCAAGCTTCCTGTCTTGTCTTGTACCTTGACTCGGTCAGCAGAGCTGTTGAAGAGGCCAATGCGGCGGACACAGTTGAGGATGGGGTCGCTGCTGTCCTCCAGCATGTTGTGGGTGCAGACTGGAGGCTGGCATTGCCTCTGAGTCGCAAAGATAGCCCGCTTCATTATAGTTAAGTCCTCTTTGTCCAGCATCTTTGACACATCTGGCAGCTGACCACTGAAAAACAAAATAAAACCAAAAAAAATTGTTTAGATCCAATTGTGTAATTTGCTTATTTTCTGTTGTAACTAATAAGCTGTATTCACTGTTTTGACAATGGCACTGAGACTTTCATTTCAAAAAACAAATATATTAGTATAATTAGTTTGTTTAAACTAAAATCAATAAACGGCTTCTTTTGCAAAACCATTCAAACCCCCTAAATTCTCGGATTTTAAATTAATTGTCTATAAATGTATTTGTTTTGATCCCTCCCATTGTGGCTCAGACTAAATGTTTAGAGTTATTTTCCTGGTCGAACATAAATCTCTGTCTTAACCCTCTAATACGTTTTCTCTCAGAACTGCTCAGTTTAAGCTCCTACAACTTTCTCCATGAACTCCCCGTACCGGCTGAACAAACATGTGACGCTGCCGCCATCATGTTTCACCGCGGCTACAATATAAACGCATTTAAGCAGAGGTCAGTCTCTACCAAACAGCATTCCTGTCATATAGGTCTATAGGTTTAGTTTCTGTCTCATCTGACCAGAGAATTGTCTTCCTTGATGTCTGGCAAACTACAAACAGGATTTCCCTTCACCTTGATATTTTTCTATAAATGCCAGATTTAAGGTTTGTCAATGGGAGACAATTTAGGGTGAGTAAAGGTTTTTGTAAGGTTCGGTTTTTGCGTCCATTAAAACCATAGAATGCTCAACATGGAGCTACGCAACATGTGGTCAACTTACACTAGGAGTGATTCATAAAGTTTCTTTCCAAAGCGCTCCTTTACAGTCTGAGCTGTATCCCTGAAAAGAGCAACAGAGAAGAAATATCTTTAGTCAGATAATTGGAGCTAAACAAAGCATATATACAAATATTTAAAAGTAGCCCTACCAGAGCTGCTTCCTGACTGCTTGGCCCTTAAGAGTCTCCACATTGAAGTTGTTAGTCCGAGCTGGCATGATGAAGAAAGCGATAACGGTCACATCACTGTGGTTCATCTGCGGAAGAGAAAAAACACATTATTTAGTTTTCTAAATAAGGTCTTGAAGTTATCAAGCAGAACCACTTCACAAACTTACCCTTAATAGATAGTTGAGTCTGGCTAAGGCCTCCAGGAAGATGTCGGCTCCTTTGTTTGAGAATTCATACCTTCCGGCTATGAAGAGGAACAGACACTTGTCGAGGTTGAAGTCAAGGTTTCTGATGGTAAACACAAACTGTGATAAGGCCCACGTTTGTCTTACACATTCAAACAAATTAATGCCTACCACGTTTCCCATTCCAACTTTTTAACTCAAAAGAAACAGACGGTACACATTAAAACTGTCCGGCTGTTTTGTGTTTTCACGACTCACCCATAGAAGTGACCCCTGACGAACTCCTGAATACGGCTCTTGCTCTGAGCATGGAGGTTTTGAAACTCGTGCATAGCAGAGAACTTCTTCACATTAAGTCCATTCGGAGTGACAATGTCTGAGGACAGACGTGAAGAGCGGCAACCATAAACAACTTTTTCATTCAGTAAAGGTTATAAACAAAACGATGTGAAGCATTCTCCTGAACGTCCAACTCCACATACCAGGTTTCCTCTTGAGCAGGAACTCGGCCTCAATGGCAGTAATCTGTGACACGGTGGTGAAGACGTGGGTACAGTGTGCAGCCGCGCGCTCCAGACAGTAGCGATGGTAGATCTGCCGATCTCCAGCCTCTTTATCCACATTGAACTGAACGGTCCAGGAAAGACAAAAAACACAAGGGGATTAAATTAAATCTATTAGATTCAGGAGCACTCCACAACACATTTATTGAAACAATTCCTCTATGTGGGAATATCTAGTTTAAGATATCTGTTTCATAATATTTCTTATCAAATGCTGAGAGAGATAAAGATGTACCTCCGCCAGGTTGTTGTAGAAATCCACATTTCCAGCACACAGGTAGCGACCCAGCAGTGTAGCGTGGGTGGTGAAAATAGTTGCAACGGGCAGCTGTCGGTGTCTACACAGTATCAGGCCAAGGCCAGCCAGCCACTCGTGGAATTGGGCCACAATGTGCGGAGGGTCTTCAGACTGAGCTGCGTACTTCAAAATCAAGAAACACAACTTCGATATCTACCCGCCATGACTATATGTATATTTTTAGCAGGGATGAATTATAAATTGACAAAAACATTAACAACAGCAGATGTTGTTCATGTTTTAATGTACTGATATCAGTCTAATTAATAAACTATGTTTATTTAAACCTTGTTTCTGTTTTTTGTTTGTTTTTGTTTGTTTCAGGAGGGAGATGGGAGGAGGCTGGCTATGAGTCATTAGATTGGTCATGTGACAGCGAGTGATGCAGCACAGGATTGTGGGACTTTTTAACGTGAGCAGTGTAGTGCACTTTTCCCCCATAGTCAAAAGAGTAGGGAATTATAAACAACATATAGGTAAATAATTTCAGTAAGGCATAACAGAAATATCAACGTAGGACCAATTTTTTATACGCAAATCCCAAATTTTAAGGAGAGATGGGTAGAGTAGCCAAAGATTTTACCCAAATAACAACAACAATAATTTATGTTATATATGTGACATTATATATGTGACGTTTTTATACCTGCCCAGGAGATTACTCAGGAATATGTGGTAAAAATGATAATCGACTAAAATGTATTTGATATGAGTATTTTAATGACTACAGTGAAGTCTCTCTTTAGCATAAACTGTAGGCGGCTCTGTATCTCGTGCATTTCATGTAGCATACATATTTATCAAGTAGGAGTTACATGGTAAAATTACTCAAGAAAATACACAATGTAGAAAAACTAATCCTACAAGTACTTTTTTTATACCACTAACTCATTTTTAGCTCTGGATATTTAACAGATCAAATGTTCTCCATAGTTCTTCAGAATGGTTTTTGTATGAAACTTTGCTTCCATCTTCCTTCAAACTCATTTACCTTTATGTGAAAAAGGAGCAATTTCATGGAAATGTTTTTGATGTTTGCAAATTTCTAACCGTGCTTTTTTTTTTTAAAGAAAAAAAAAAGAGATTAATTTTACAGTGATAGCGCACAAGGCATCTACTGATTGCCATGTGGTTTGAGGAGCCAGACTATTTATAGATTTTTTATTTTTGGAGTTTGAACCTGAGTCAATCCTTGGAAGTTAATTAGGCCATAAGATGTTGGTTAATGTGATAATGAACTTTAAACCGGTTTTTCCATGTTTCCCCCTCCTCTTTTTCAAGTTCTTATTTATTTTGGTTAAAACGAGCAGAAAACAATGTTACTTCTCCTATTTGTAGGATTAGTATTAAGTTTTTTTTCTAAATTAAGATTTAGATTCTAACAATTAGATTAATCAATAAGAAAATTAACTTTTTACTCTAATATCCCCATAAAAACTCCCTAAAATAAGAGCTGGTTTGTCCTGTGTGCTATTCATAATCACATTTTTTTACCTTCTATTTATAAACTATACTTTTGAGCAAATGTAAGAAATTTTACTTTTCTTCCCTGTTTTTTTTTTAGGCTCCAATTTCTCTCCATAATTTCATAATTTCTGAAGCAAACATCATTTCCTTTATGGCTGCTCATGGTATTTCTTCATTTGACCAATTTAAGCAAACACAGGAAGAAAACTGACTTTCTTATCAATCTCGTAAATTAAACACACTGAAACCCTGCTGCTGACCTCTCCCAAGAGCCAGGCGGTGAGGAAGCCAAACAGTACAGCATCGTTGGCCTCGCGGTCGAACCAAGGCACGCCGATGGCACACAGGTCCCACAGCTCTCTCTTCCAGCTGTCCAGAGACCAGGCGGTGAAGCCAACGTCGATCAGAACTACGTAAGGACTACCTTCAATGAGCCAACGGCCAAAGTAGACCTGGGAAATAAATAAAATAAGTTTAGAATTTTGTACAGAGCAATGTGTTATTTGCCTTAAGAGAATGATCTATTTTTTAATAAGCAGGAAATATTAGGTGTAGTTAAAATGGGGCTGTTTTTATACCGACGCCAGGAAATAACCGTTCAAAATATGACTCGACCGCAAACCTACAAACATGTGACCATGCATCTGGACTACTTTGTCAGGCAATGAGAGCATTAATCAGAGCAGCGGTCAAGAGGCCCATGGTAACTCTGGAGGATTAGTACTTGCTGCACTCTACAAATCTGGCCTTTATGAAGGAATGGCAAAAAGAAAGCAACAAGCTTTCTCATCTGCAAGTCATAAAGGAAGAACACAGCAAAGATGTTAAACAAGATGTTCTGGAGACCAAAATTACATTTTTGAGCTGCCATCCAAATTATTATATGTGTGGTAAAAACACCCTAAACACACCATGCCAAACGTGGTAGCAGCGTTGTGCTGGAGGGATGTCTTTAGTCAGCAGAAAGGGAAGCTAATTACCAGAAGTAAAAAACATGTTGTGGGGTGCAAAACGCTTGTTTATAAAGAGATACTTCCAGTTTGCATATGATCACCATGCAGTGTGAATTTGAGCTATGTTACAAAGGAGAATCTCATTGTACAATGTATATAATGACAATAAAAGGCATTCTGTTCTATTCTATTTTATTCCATTCGATCTTCAGATGCACAAAGACATACTGTAAAAAACTTCAAATTATCTGCGGTTCTCCAAAATATTTACGTTGGAGGAATGATAGAAAATGCATGCCACAATTTGGACATTTATTAGCTAAATCTTTCGAAAACCACATGATTACACACACTTTTATATGTGTAATTGAATATATTAAAATGTTATATAATGGGAAGACTTTGATATGTGTAGATACATTTTCCAGGTATCCTTCTTTTCTTTTCTTGTCATTATATAATAATGGTTGAAAACATTTTAGCTGCAATGGTTTATAGTTATGATCACAGCCATTAAAAGGAAAATGTCTTTTACGTTTCTGTCTTTCTAATGAGTAGCTAATCAGACCAATACAGCCTGACACAACAAAAGGGACTTAATTAATGAACTGTAATCCATTTCTTTATGGTCTGATGCATGATTCTAGATGAATATTGTACCGGCTTTGTTGAAACGTCAGCACTCATTGTTTAAAAATAGCACCACTGCAGCTTCTACCTTTGACACCTGATACCACAGCGAGGAGTGAGTGACACAGCAGAAAACCTTAAAACTATCCCAATCAGTCATCTATTTCTGGAAAGCATCTGTGTGAAAGAGAGTGGGACACCGATACAGCTCGTAACCTTTGTCTGGAAATGTCAGTGGCTTTCGAAGTTGTCGTCAAGACCGCGTGACATAGCAGCCAGGGAGGAGCTCAGATTGAAGAGACGCTCTGGGTAATCTTTGATCAGGTTTCATTGACCAGGAATGGATTCACAATTCTCATCAGTTATCACTGCGAGGACAAAATGCCTATTCATGAGATGATGGTTTGTGTCTGGCATGTATGATAGTACCTTACAGCCACTGGAGTTCATTTTGTCAATGGTCCGCTTCAAGATGGGATTGGTTGGCTCGATCAGTTCCACTTGGGTGCGCACGTTGCTCTCCACATAGGGACCCACCAGGAAATAGTTCTCCCCCCATTCCTCCGCGGTCATACGGGCTTTGGTCTGGATGACGGTGTAGATGCCTCCAACTTGAACCAAGACAGAGAAAATCAATCAAAGTTGAAATTTTTTACTTAATGCATAAAATAATCAAAAATAAAAAAGATCTGAACTTTACATTTTTTGTTTTTTTTTAGAACGAAAACATGTATATGCAGGCAAACGTACCTTTGTTGGCCACCTCCCAAGCAATTTCAAAAAGGACAGCATCCTCCAACTCAAACTCCTCGTCCCACTCGTCAAGTCCAGATAGGGACGTGACAGACAGGCTGCGAGCCAGCGGCATGCTGGGTAAATATAGAAACACACTCCTTACTTCTATGTATACACAAAACGTGACAGTCAGGCAGTTCCACAGGTGGCATGTTGAAATCGTAAAAAAAAACAAAAAAAAAACAGGAGGTCCACCGTCCTGTCAAACTTTAAATTTCACCACAATTTAGTTCTGTTTGAATCTAAACTGCAGTCTAAGCTTTAACCTCAATTTCAACTAACAGATTAAGTGAGGCGCAACTTCCTCTTGACCAAGTGACGCATTTCATTAACCAACGGTGATGTAAACCCAGACTTTCTCAATTCTTTCGCAGAATAAACAGTTTTTACATATTTGACTAATTTCTCTGAATCATAAAGATACACAAAGACTTTTCTTCTGGTCACTTCATAAGGTTTTTGATTCTGACACAAGCATACAGTAAAAAGAAGCAGGCAAATAACTATATCTACAAAGAAAAACAGGTTTGTTAATAATGTGAATATACAGGTTTTTTTTGTCATTCAAAGGTGCCTAAATTTTAATATGTCCATTTTACATATAAGAAACACATATTGCATACCATGCATGACTGTGAATAATCTAAAACATTTTATTTGTCTTGGCATCATTGCTAAATCATTGCATGATTCAGACAGGTGGATTCCTCCAGCATGAGTGAAGGAGGGAAATTAAAACTTATTTTCCGTTACTACGTTAGATGGAACGGGGTTGCAGAAGAGCCACAATCAAGTACTAACATGATCCGGTGGTTTTATTTTGGGAAAGTCTGATGATCCCTCTATGAAATGTTGTAACTGCATGGAGCTGAGACACATGGAAAACTACAAAAATGGCCCCACTTTCACATGAACATACAATAGGGTGGGGGAGGGTTTCTCTGCAACCTATAGATTTCTTCTACTTGCAGCTTTTTATTTCTATTTCTACTTAAATTTCGTTTCCTTCCTTGCACAATAAAATACAATTAAGACCTTAAGAGTATAGGAAGTTTCTCCTGAGCTGCAACTTAAGTGGATGTGGGGGAGACACAATACAGGCTGATCTTAGGCCTGAATAGAGAAGCCCACCATCATAGCAGCTATAGGGGAGCTTTATAATCTCATGTTTAATGTTCTAGATAAATCTACAGCCTCATGGATGCAGATCTACAACCCCCATGGCATTCATAGTTTTAGTGAATATATATATATATATATATACACACAAATAAAGTAGCAAATGAACAGACTACCATTATTCAAGGTATTTTGAGAGTAAACACCACACGCTGGAGCTAAACTTAGGGCCCCTCAGGCTCCCTACAGGCGACCACTTCTTACACATGCTTTCTGCTGGATTTAGCCTTAATTTGTACCTCAAGTAATCATTTCATAGAGAACATATATATTTGTATGACATCGTCGAGATATGATGCCCTTCATGGTAAGCGCAGTAATCTTCCAGCAGAGGCCAAGCGACCACAAATGTGCAAATTACTCCGTGAAAATGCGCGACTATCCTGAGCTCTGCTGATGAGCCGAGCGAGGTGAACGTGACATGAAGCACTTCCAGCTCCGCTCACAGAGAGGCCGACTAGGCTGCTGCGTTCACGGCGCTCGGACGCTCCTCCACGGCCGCGGAAGAGCGAATACGAATGGTGCACTCACCCTTCGGTTGTGTCACGGCCTCACGGAGACGAACTAAACGTGGGCAGCTGTCGCGGTCAGTCCCCAAAGGAGGAAAAACAGCGGAGGCTAGAGAGGGGAAGAAGGGGGCGGCGGCTTTGGTTAAATGTCACCGACTCACATTGGTTTGCTGGGACCCCGAGGAAGGAGGGACCAGTGCGTAGTCCCAGCTGACGCATTATTCAGGAGCTCCTCTCCTATTGGTCGAGCTCGACTCCACTAGCTCCGCCTCAGTGCATACCGAGAACACGATTGGTTGAATTCTTCAGTCAAGGCATGTGATTGGCTAAGTAAAATTAAAGGAGTTTAGTAGTTTTGTTTGTTCTAACGGGACATTACAACCACATGTGATAAGTTTAGGGCAGGAATTACTTAGCTGCTTTTTAGTGGCAACATTCAGAGAGAGATATTTAGTTTGAGTTTAATCAATATTTAATCAACTAATTTATATTATACGTTTTCTCAAATCTATTACAAAAATAGGTTGATTACAAAATAATTGTCCATAACTTTTTTTTTTTTTTTCTTTTATAAAGCGTATTTATTTAGTCAATAAGGGGCTGCACAGTGGAGCAGTTGCTAGCACAGTTGCAGTTAGAAGGTCCCGGGTTTTAATCCCAGTCTGGGGTCTTTCTGCACAGTTGCATGTTCTCCCTGTGCATGTGTGATTTCCTTCTGGATACTCTGGCTTCTACTTACAATCCAATAACATGACTGCTTGGTTAACCGGTCTTTCTAAATTGTCCTTGGGTGTGGTCGTGTGCATGCATGGCTGTTTGACCTGTCTGTCTTTTTCTCCCTGCGATGACCTGTCCAGGGTGTATACTGCCTTTCACTGGATGACTGCTGAAGACCACCCATAACCCTGCAAAAACAAACAGCTATAAGCAATGGATGGATCAATGAGTGTATATTTATTTACTAATATATCCTTTTCGATGCAGCGTGGCTTGTGGAGAGGGCTGCAAACAAAGGAATAAAGATAACCTATATGCCATTTTGTCCCAAACAAGTTTTTAATTGAACATTTTTCTATATGTTGTATTGTAAACTCTTAAACATTAAGGCGTATAAGTGCTGGCTTTAATTCAATTCCCCCAGGCTGTCTTGGTCCTTTCAAAAATAAAATATATATATCAGGATTATTTGATGCATGTCTGAAAATCATTGTCTGTTTTCTGTAAATATCTGCTTCTCTGAAATGTTAGAGCATTTCACCATATGGCTTTATGAACTTTGACCTCAATGTGTACATGTGTATATGCGAGTCAGGAAAAAGCTAAAGCACCACAAACATCGAGGCATACATAAAACAAACTATTTTTGCAAGGGTGTTTGTTTTTAGAATGGATATCTGCTGCCTAAAGGTCTTAGCAATAAAGTTGCTTGACTGCTTATCATTTAAAATTACTACAACAAACATATGTTGCTGTATAGGTTAAACATTTCCACACTGTGCCAACAGGTCTGGCAATACTGCAGAATATTGAATGCATAAATATGCAAAATGCAAGGAAAATTATAAAAACACATTTCACAGCTATGGATTATTTATCAAAAATGGCATACTTTCACATGTTTTTCTGCATGAGGATTTCAAATGCAAACCTTTCTGCTTCCTTTAAATTAAATAGCTTTCAGTAAAGTGATTTAATCGCTGTTGTAATACTACAAACTATTTTGTTCCTTTTATGAGGCTTGGGAATGCACCTTAAACAAACTGAGGGAAAAATATTAAAATAAATAATAGAGAGATTCAGAAAAGATTGAAACCACATTTAATGTACCATTTATTTTTTTGTCGTTTTGGAGATTTCTTTCAACTTTAAATAGTAAAAGTCCACATTTTTTATGTTGTTAATAAAATAAAATAAAATAAAATAAAATAAAATAAAAGAATGCCCTGGGGTGTGATGTCAAGTCGGAAAAAAACACGGTCTTTTTCTTGTTCAAGGTTTGGACAAGCTCAGCTCAGCTCAGCTCTGCTTCCTCTGTGAAGCCTCTGAGCTCGCTCCAAATTTCCGCCATTTCTGTGACGTCACTGTCGCGTCCCTTAGTTTTAGACCTTAGCAACGACGCAGACATCTTTTTTACGCGCTCTAAGCGGGAGGCGGGCGAAACAGTCACGAATTGAAGCCGACTGGCGGGAGCTGTCGTCAGCAGGGGTGGTCGTGGAGGAAGAGAAAGTTTTACAGGTATTTATAAGCTGTTTAGAAATGCCTCGATAGTCGATAATGATTGTAGTAGAGCTTGTTTGAGCTTAAACCTT
This sequence comes from Orestias chungarensis, assembly GCA_032876305.1. Classification (NCBI taxonomy): domain Eukaryota; kingdom Metazoa; phylum Chordata; class Actinopteri; order Cyprinodontiformes; family Cyprinodontidae; genus Orestias; species Orestias chungarensis. The sequence continues at coordinate 696,269 of JAVLVB010001269.1, forward strand.
GATTTGGTTTAGACGCATCCCAGCTCGAGACCGTTTTGGGTGTTTATATCCGTGTTTGCTAGCTGCTCCTTTTAGCTTGCTGTTAAGACACAAGCTGCCCTCGAAATTGAGACGAGCTTTACTTCCTCATACAAAACAAACAATCGGGCTTAGTTTGCCTTATTTAACACTCATATGCTAACGTTTATCCTTAGGTTTTTTTTTTTTATTAGTTGGTAACTAGTATAGATTACAACGTGTTTGTGAAGCTCTCAAGGCTGATGCATCATGTGTCTGATATAATGCCACGAAGAGAAAGTACTCACAACCTAAGCCTTTTTCAGATCTTTTACAGATGTTGATACATCCATAAATGTCACTTAACTTTATTGGGATTTTATGCAATAGGCCAATGCAAAGTTTCGCAAGATCTGAATCTTTGCATTCAGCTTTGCTGGGCTATTACAACCAAATCAATCAAACAGTTCAAAAATACTTTACTTATCCCGAAGGGAACTTAAACGTTGTTGGAGTATCTAATTTACTCGGGAGCTGTTGTAGAGGGTGATGGCTGTGGGCATGAAAGATCTTCTGTAGCGGTCTGTTTTGCAACTAAGCTGAAGAAGCCTCTGACTGAAGAGACTCTGTTTTCCAATAACAATTTCATGAAGAGGATGTTTAGGGTTGTCTATGATTTTCTTGATTTTATGTTTTACAAAATGCATGCAGAACCACCTTTTCCTGTAATGTCAGTTTACCAACTTTAAACACACAGGAACTGACATTTTTTTGCAAAAATATCTTAGACTTAAACACCTTAGTAAAAATCAGTTTTTGTTTATTTCTTTACAAATATGTTTTAACTGATGCCACAGTACTTGTGTTATTTATGTTTTTTTTTCTGAATCTGCACACAATAATGGATATATAGATAAATTTTAATGGTAATCAACATTGTTCTCTTTATCTTTCAGTTGAGTCAATTGCAGGCATGGATTTCAAGCGCCGCAACGGTGGCCCTCTCATGGGCGGTGCCTCCCAGGCCAAGCGAGGTAAAGCAGCCGGCGACTGGGAGGACAGTCCGTCCCAGTTTGAGGAAGAATTATCAATGTTCGACGAGGCAGAGATGGATATGGAGGGACAGGCGGGACATGATGTTATTCCCGTGGGTGAGTGTCAGGCTTTACATAAAGCAGATCACACATCACATCACAAGCAGTTTAGACAAAAATTATTCATCTAGAAATCTTCTAATAATGTCCTTTAATGCCGCCTTAACCTTCTGTTGTGTCAGGTGACCTTTTCTCAGCCGACCTAAACCCTCGTTGGAAGAGGCCTAACGCCCCCTCACTTGATCCCTCCTCTGATACCTTGGTGTTCCAGCAGATTGATCTCGACTATTACCTGGGTAAATATTATAATGCAATCCTCCATTATGATTAAAAAGTTAGTTATGGTTCATAGCATACCTTTAGAGACAGGTGATGTTCTGTGAGGTGATCCCAGTTATCTTTTCTTTGTTGTAAAGGTGCCTCTGTAGATGGCATGCCTGGACAAGCGAAGGGAAAATCACCAATCATTCGCATGTTTGGCGTAACCGAC
>JAVLVB010001269.1:697949-710089 GCA_032876305.1 Orestias chungarensis
AAAAAAAAAAAAAAAAAAAAAAAAAAAAAAAAGGATTCACATCTAACTACCTGGGGGAATTTCAAAGAGAGCTGAACTCTGTTGTTCTTAAGGACATGCGCTCCAATAAGGAAAATATCTCCATCACAGTCCTTGCTGTGGACATTTGCCGCAAAGAAAGTGAGTACATAAAAATGTTATTTTTATAGGACTTCACTTGCTGTGACAATCTCTGATCAAGCTGTTGGAAAAAAATTTGTAAAAACTTGGTTTGATGAAAATGTAATTCTAAGCTCCCCCCCCAACTAAAGGCATGTATGGTTACCACGGGCAGCGCAGCCTGGACTTCCTGCGGATAACGATGGCGATGCCTCGTCTCATCGCCCCAGCAAAGCGGTTGTTGGAACTGGGCCTCAAGTTTGGCCCTTTTCCCATCCAGAGCTACCAGGCCTATGAAGCCAACATCGATTTTGAAATCAGGTGTGTGAGTCCTATTAAAAAAAATAAAAAATACTCTGTGAAGGAGGTTAAATTATATAATTATCTATGTTATATTAAAGCAAACCTTTAAAGCAATGCTTATCTTCTAATCTGAATGAGCCAAAGTTATTTTCTAAAATGAATGAGCAACAATTTAAATAGATATTCCAAATTCATGCCACACTTCCCAATTTTAACAGTAAAATACTTTAAATCCATTAATCATTTCCTATTTATATCTCCGTTTTACATTATTAAAATGCCTCCAAAACGTTAATGAAATACATTGTTTGTGGTTGTGAAGCGTAAAACGATGTCCACACACATTTCTATGGCAGCAATTATCTGCGCAGTCTGAGGAGCCTCTTCCTCTTTCACAGGTTCATGGTGGATACTGGTGTAGTGGGATGCTGCTGGATTGAACTTCCCAAAGGGAAGTACAAAGTGCGCGAAGAGAAGTGCCCAACAGATGCGGATTCTCAGACCCCAGGAAAGGTTAGTTTAGCTTTAATTACACCTTCCTTATTTGTTTATTGTCTACCTCCCTTCCTTCTGCCTCTCTATTGTCACCAGTGTGAAACAGCTGTGCTACTCCACCTCTTACTTGTCCCGCAGGTTTCTTTGTGTCAATATGAAATTGATGTTGGCTGGACAGATATGATAAGTCACCCTGCTGAAGGAGAGTGGCAGAAGATTGCTCCTCTACGGGTGCTTAGCTTTGACATAGAGTGTGCAGGAAGAAAAGGTAATTTCTCTGTCTTTGCAATCTATGTTATTTAGCCATGAGACAAAAGCCCATTTAAGGCATGTTGATGCTAATTTCATTTTATCCCCCCTCCCCCTTTATTTTTTCAGGAATCTTTCCGGAACCAGATAAAGATCCAGTGATTCAGATAGCCTCTATGGTCCAGCGGCAGGGTGAGACCGAGCCGTTCATTCGCACGGTTTTCACCCTCCAGTCCTGCACCAGCATCGTCGGCTCGCAGATATTATGCTTTACTCAGGAAAAACAGCTTCTTCAGGTACAGACCTGCCTCTAGAGGGCAGAACAACAAACTCATGCAGCAGATTTAATCATCCTTTATTTATTACACTTTAAAATATATAAATAATGTTTAAATCTCTCTTCTGGGCAGAGCTGGGCGGAGTTTTTGAGGACGGTCGACCCAGACATCATTACCGGATACAATATCCAGAACTTTGACTTTCCCTACTTGCTCAACAGAGCGGCTGCTCTGAAGGTGGGATAAAACCACACTTAAAGCTTTAAATCTGTTCCAAACTTCCTTAGATAGACAGCCTTTTAGTAATTGGTACTACAAACTGTAGCAAACTACAGATCATCTGAGTTTAATTTCAATTTAACTAATTTTGCAAGAATACAAAACAAGAAATCTTAACAACTTCCTCTTTGTAATGATGCTGTTTCAGGTGAATTATTTTCCATATTTGGGCCGAATGCGAAGCGTCAAATCAGTTTTAAGAGATTCAAATTTCCAAAGTAAGCAAATGGGACGCAGAGAGAACAAGACCATAAACATGGAGGGCCGAGTTCAGTTCGATCTCTTGCAGGTGAGCAGTCACAGAGAAGCTTATTTCTTTGATATGTGCATTTTTGATTAGTTAAAAAGGTTTCCAGGTTCACAGAACAGTGTTTCTTCCAGGTTCTCTTGAGGGATTACAAGTTGCGCTCGTACACGCTCAACGCCGTGAGTTTCCATTTCCTGCAAGAACAGAAGGAGGATGTGCAACACTCTATCATCACTGATCTACAAGTAATGGTCTTCTGTTATTTCTTTTTTTCTTTATTGAAAGAAAAGATAAATTAATTTATTTCCTCGCTCGGATCCCCACTTTCTTTCACGTCAGAATGGAAACGAACAAACGCGTCGTCGATTGGCCGTCTACTGCCTCAAAGATGCCTACCTGCCGCTGCGCCTGTTGCAGAAGCTGATGTGTGTTATTAACTACATGGAGATGGCCAGAGTGACGGGAGTACCTCTCACTTACCTGCTCTCCAGAGGACAGCAGATCAAAGTTGTCTCTCAGCTCCTGCGACAGGTCAGACTCGTTCCCCAGATTTAGTTTGCAAAGCTTTTGTTACCTTGGTAGATGATATTATGTAGGTGGACACGGACTAGGTCCCTATACTGAGTGTCAGTGTTTACTTCAAGTTCATTCAGACAATATTTTAGGATTCATTTACGTGACGACTACATTTTACAAAAGATTGTTTTAAAGTGTAGACTGCCTCTTAGAGCCACCGCTTATGTTTTATTCTTGAACTGGATTTTCAGTCACTTTGTGGCACCAGCTTGGCTGAGTCATTGCCTTACTTTATATTGGATGTATTGTAATGCATATATTAACAAATAAAAACTCTCAGGGCTCACCACATTGTAAAATACTGTTAAATACAAATGAGCTAGAACGATGCAGGCATTCATTTATGTGTGGATTTATGAATAAATACTAAATCTGTTTTACAAACTGTGCAAGTGGACCATGTACACAAACATTTGGTATATCTAAAAATAGTGGAGCACCACAGGGCTCTGAACCTGAGCACCTAAGCTTGGTTTTCTATTATTTTCACATTTAACATCATGCCGTCCTCATCTCTTTCTGCCCTTCTTCCTTTCTGTGTACTGTTAAATTAAGGCTACTATTGCCAAAAATATGTTAAAAGTGGTGTTTGTCCGTTTAAGGCCATGAAGCAGGACCTGGTAATGCCTGTTGTGAGGACCGAGGGGGGAGAAGACTACACAGGAGCGACGGTTATCGAACCAGAGAAAGGGTGTGTACATCTGCTGCCTATTTATATTACTGCACATTCAAAAATACAGTTTTTTTTTATGTCTTTCCTCCATTCTTTTATTTGTTTCATTTGTAGATATTACAGTGTTCCTATCGCCACCCTGGACTTTTCCTCCTTGTATCCATCCATCATGATGGCTCACAATCTGTGCTACACCACCTTGCTGCAGAAAGGCTCTGCTGAGAAACTGGGGTGAGCATTTTCATTCATGCGTTGTTAACTGAAGTGATACTGAAGATAAGAAATCTGCCCAAATATATTTCTCAACAGAGCGTCTTTATACAAGGGTTAATACATAGATTCTCATGAATTAATGCTATTGTCAGACCAAGTCTTTTGGTATTAGTTTTTCATAGTTGTATATGTGTGTGTGTCTGCAGTCTGACACCGGACGACTTCATCAAGACTCCCACGGGTGATCAGTTCGTGAAGAGCTCTGTGAGAAAAGGTCTTCTTCCAGAGATCCTGGAGAACCTGCTGTCTGCCCGAAAGAGGTAGCACTGTAAAACTAACAGGCGCTAATAGTCATCCAATAGTTTTAATTTGTATTTAGCTGTTATTTAATATAAAACACTCAGAATAATGGCAGCTGTTTTTTTTCTTATAAATGGGGCATAATAGGTGTCTCGTCTTGACACTATACTGTGTTGTGTTTCAGCTCTGGTATTAATTCCCCATTTGTCCCAACAGGGCTAAAGCAGAGCTAAAGAAAGAAACTGATCCTTTCAAGAAGCAGGTGCTTGATGGCCGACAGCTCGCCCTGAAAATCAGTGCAAACTCAGTGTATGGCTTCACTGGGGCCCAGGTGGGCAAACTGCCCTGTTTGGAGATCTCACAGGTGAGCCTATTTTGTTCTGGGAATAATCTGATGGTAAGTGACTGCAGGCAGTTTTTCTTTTTAGGTTAAGTTTGATCAGCTGTTTTGTTTTCAGTTCGCTCCAGTTTGAGCTTCTTGTCATGTTATTTTGCTTGGCACGGATGTGAAGTGGCAAACGACAAAGATTTAGGTTCGGGATAAGAAACCAGGTGGAGATGAAGATGTTTAAATGGAACAAGATATTCTTGTTCCAAGATACACTTTTTTTTTTGTCTGTTATTATCATAATTTAAATTAGACTAAGCATTTCCTTTTCTAGCTTCAAATTACCAAGGTTATTGCTATTTGGCACATAAACCTAAGAGATGTGCTTTTAAATTTAAAGGTTTAAATATAATAAAATTGCCTTTTAAATTGCTGAGAAAGATGAGCTAGCTTTGTAAATTTCTTGTACACATTATTTGACTGTATAAAAAGCCGTTATATCACACAGCTTCCTTCTGTGGCAACAATAAGAAAGTCTGGGTGACTGGTTCATCCCAGAGGACAGTTTTCAGATGTCTGAAGTTTCAACTTTTCAGAAAGACGATAAGCAAGTAAAACCAGCATAGCAATGTTCCCCCTTCATAACCTGGAAGGAAGAAGATGGGTTCTGAGTCCTAGATATGAAAACATCGTTGGTAGGGAAATGGGTCTTTGTGTGGCAGTGAATTGTGGTTTGTGCACCTGATAAACTTAAATGGCATCATGAGGAAAGGAAAGGTAGAAGAATCATCAACAAAATTAGGCAAGAAGATGAAAGTTGGTCACAAATGCTACTGTAAATGGAAATTGATGCTAACCATCATCACATAAAGCTGATTATATGTGGTTTGAGCTGAAAAACTGTGATCGAGGCAGTTTACAAACCTAACTCCGTATGGAGGAGCGAGGCTTGTAAATTATTGCTAATTCCAACTCTGCAAAGCTGGTATTAGACGAGAAATCTTTCCTAACGTTTGCTTTTATTTCCTCCAGAGTGTCACAGGTTTCGGTAGACAGATGATTGAGCAAACAAAACAGCTCGTCGAGTCCAAATACACGATCTCCAATGGTTACCAAGCCGATGCCAAGGTGAGACTCGTCTTTCTGTTCCTCTTACCGAAACGCACATTTGTTTAGTTTTTAAGGGATTGTCTTCATGTTTTTTTTTTAATTTTTGTTGTTTTATTTAAACAGTCTTGTTTTTGTGTCTCCTAAGGTAGTTTATGGGGACACAGACTCCGTTATGGTCAAACTCGGAGTTAAGACCGTAAAGGAAGCCATGGAAATCGGGAGGGAAGCAGCCGAGTCGGTGTCGTCGCATTTTATCCCGCCCATCAAGCTGGAGTTTGAGAAGGTAACATTTATTGATGATTAGCCTCATTTTCTTACGTTCAATAAAGGCAGTAACACGAATCTGATATGGGTTACAGAAACTCAAACTCAAGCCCAAAGCTGGACGGATTTATTCATATCTTGAATAGATCAAATTGATCTCTTTAGGTTTCTCTTCCGATCGGTAGCAGACTGCATGAGTAATGAATATTGTTTGTATCTCCGCAGGTGTATTATCCGTATCTGCTGATCAATAAGAAGCGCTATGCAGGCCTGTATTTTTCCTCCAGTCCGGACACACACGACAAGATGGACTGTAAAGGCATAGAGACAGTCCGCAGAGACAACTGCCCTCTAGTGGCCAATCTTATTAACACTTGTTTACAAAAGATCCTCATTGACAGGTACGGTCTGTAAATACCTGCTTCATAGAGGTTTAATAAAGTCGACTTGAATTGGATTTTTATTAAAGCATCAAATCTACCAGAAACTGAATTTTAGATAAAAATGTTTTTGTTTCTTCAGAGATCCTCAAGGTGCTGTGGATCATGCTAAAGAAGTGATCTCAGACCTACTGTGCAATCGCATTGACATCAGTCAGCTGGTCATCACTAAGGAGCTCACACGTACAGCCCAGGAGTACGCTGGCAAGCAGGCACATGTGGAGCTGGCTGAAAGGTCTGTACAGTGTTTTATTTTTTTTACTAAGTCTTCTGTTTTGGGTGGAAATTAAGTTTTTAAGGTCTGGTATTTTTTACAGGATGAGGAAAAGGGATGCTGGTAGCGCCCCAAACCTGGGAGACAGAGTGCCGTACGTCATCATCAAGGCGACAAAGGGAGCAGCAGCGTACATGAAGTCGGAGGTGCGCAACTTCTGTTCCTCTTTCCTTTTTCCACACCCAGTTCATTTGCGGCACCGCTCCTAATTATCACACATTTCAGGACCCGATCTACGTTCTGGAGAACAACATTCCCATCGACACGCAATACTACCTGGAGCAGCAGTTGTCCAAACCGCTGCTGAGAATATTTGAGCCCATCCTGGGGGATACCAAGGCGGAGAGTGTCCTGCTAAGTACGAGAAACGAATCAACCTTTTTTTTTCTCTAATGTTCTGTGTGTTGTATACGCATTTGTCTGTTAATCTACAAAAGTATTTACACCCTTTTTTAGATTTTTTTATAGCAGTAAATCTCAATTCATATGGTTTTTTTTTTTTGTAGTATTTTATCTTACAGCCCCATCCAGAGTAGAAATTATTAGTAAAGTGGAGGGGGGGAAAAACGTCCAAAATGATGCTGCCACCAGTAGGGTGTGCTGTTTGTTCACTTGTGGATTTTACCCAGGGGTGTTCCACATTAAAACGTACTGATGCACATTTCTGGTTTATTTCTTGGGAGGCGACAAGTGAAATAAATGAAAGAAGAAGGAAAAAAAAAAGAACTTTAAGGGCCGAGTGGTGTGAAAATCTGGTGTAAATACTTTTCCCAAGTCGGGTCAACAATTGATTCTAATGGGAAACAAAACTTTGGAAGTTGAAACTTTTTAAAATTTCACAACAGCAACCAAATACTACCTTTTTTTTTTTCTTGGAAAGAAATGTCTGACCACAGTCAGTGGTCAGACAGTGAACTTTACTTTTCCATTAGAGGGTGACCACACTCGCTGTAAGACCGTGTTAACCTCGAAGGTTGGAGGCCTCATGGCTTTCGCTCAGAAGAGAAGCACCTGTATCGGCTGCAAAGCCGTGCTCAAGAATGATGGTGTGTTTACATTTTTTTGCTTTGCCTTTATTAATTTGTTAACGTTTAAGTTACCCGCTCCTTTTAATACTTGATCTGTATTCCTCCAGCTGCTGTTTGCGATTTCTGCAAGAAGAAAGAGTCTGAACTTTATCAAAAAGAGGTATGCAAGCAAATCGGAGAACAAATCGTGGTTTTGTTTTTGGTCGGGATGAAAAAAATCGTTTACAATCCAATAGATCTTCCACCTGAACGCGTTGGAGGAGCGTTTCTCCCGCCTGTGGACTCAGTGCCAGCGCTGCCAGGGTTCGCTCCACGAAGACGTCCTCTGCACCAGGTAGGAACTAAACGCTCGACGCGCATTCATCAAAAGTCGAGGCTTTCAGACGTGTTAGCCGTACAAACACTGCGGATGCTCGCTTCTCCGCAGCCGCGATTGTCCGATCTTCTACATGAGGAAGAAGGTCCAGAAGGATCTGGACGATCAGAGCAAGCTGGTGTCTCGATTCGGATGGTGATTTAAAAAAGAAACCCAACTTCTTCTTGGGATCATTGATCTTCTACCTGTGTGGACCGTCTCTGCTGCCTGTACACATACTTTTTCATATTTTCTATGAACATTTATTTGTAGTGTCTTTTTGTGAAATAAAGTCAAACGTAATATTTGTTGTCAGGTGGTTGAACTTCCTGGTCTATTTAACATGGTAATAACTGCATGTGCTCAGCTGTATGTTTCACCTTCATTTACTAAACAATGTTGAACTCAACTGCTTCACAGCTGTTCATCTGGTCTAGTAGCTGACAGACAAAACTCTGAGCCTAAAATTTATATATAAAAAAAAAGTTATTTGCGCAGTCTTAAGCAATACCTTCTTGATCTTGGGAGTCAACACACACACAAAATATAGTCCCCTGAACATTGCTCCACATTAGACAAGATAAGCAAGTTATTTGATCCAGCTAGACTTTTCATATTTTCCATCAAGGTGTTGTAAGGTTAAGGTGAAGTAGGTCTGTGCCCTTAGATTTGAGCAGCTTTAAAGTGGCTGAGGAGTTGGCCCTGCATAGGACAGTGATGGGAGCCAAGAAGCTGATTGGACCATGTGGCTACCACCAGGAAAACAGGCCCAAACGTAGGCTGTTGCACAACTAAATTATCCTTATTAATGCAGTTATTTCATCTGTTTAATGGTTTTCATAGAAATCTGTCGAGTGATCGCAGGTATCTATTCACAACTTGCTTAACAATGCAATAACAGGCTGAAATGAGCAAATAACAGATTTCTTAAAAAAAAAAAAAAAAAGTAACTGATTTATTGTGCATTCAGCATTGTATTTATTTGGTTGGTTTTTTTTTTTTTTTACACTAAGGGATGCATCCAGTAGTTCTACAAAAATAGAAAACTATTAGTGACAGTTTTTTTTTTTATTCAACGGCCATCCAGCGTCGCATATGATCAGAAAAACTGATGAACACTGGCTTCAGCATGAGTGTGCAAGTCACGCCACACAAAAGGTTTTTACAACCCACATGTTGTGGTGATGAGGTGACAGTAAGAGTGCCGTAATCAAGTGTGAGCCGACTTGAGTTGTAAAAGCGACCATCAACACGGAGAGCGTTCCACGGTAAGCAAGCGCACAGGCCTGAAAGCACATTACTCTTTGCCCGATTTAAAAGAAAAGCCTATTCCTTTGTAAACTGAAACTGGCACAAACTCATGCTAAAGAACACAAACGAAGACTGAAGAATCTGCTTTAACATCGTTACTGACATACAGAACCAAACTGCTGTGTTTCAGAGGCTACAGAAATCTAATGAGATGTGACGGCTAAGAGTCTGGAATAAGGAGAAATCTTACTAAAACAATGAGTAAATATTCTACGACGAATAAACTGAAAGCATTTGTTCTCTTTCAAAGTCAAAAACACAAAGGTGTGTTTTTTCTTTCAGAAAAAAAGTAAAATAATTGAAGTACAGACTGAGCTTCTCACCCATTATTGTGCAAAGTGCAGTTATGCACAGTTTACAGTGAAATCCCCAAGCAGATGAACACTGAATAAATGACAAACTACGAAAAGAAAAATCCCGTAACGTCTGCTTCGCTGACGTCTCCACGGTGACGGGCAGTATTATACAAGTGCTCTCAGGGATGCTGGCTGTATGCGTTGTCGTATGCTATAGTATGACGCAACGTCTCTGATTGCTCTTCTTGCTCTTCTTGTTGCTGCGGTTGGTCTCCTTGTATCTTCTGATCTCCCGCACCAGCGAATAGAAGGCTTCCTCAACACCCTGCCGAGATGTAGGTTGCACAGAACAGAACCGTTACCCAACAGCGTGTGTTGTAACATTTTAGACATTTTTAAGCAGAAGTCTTTTTCTTACAAAGATAGTGGGGGCTTATAAATCGTTTGCGTTCAAAAGGTGTTTTTTTGTAACCAGGTTAATAACCAGTGTCATGTTCCCTGCAAAATCCTCAATGTCACATAAAAATGACATAAAACGAATTTTATTAAATGAAATATAATCATTTACCATCTCCTAAAGAAAAAATGTTTTAACACCCGTCACACAAGGAGAGTAAGCCACAACACATCATGAAGTTTTATCCACGCATACTGTTGGATTAAGCCTGGTTGACTAAATTTTGAGTTTCCATTAGTTTTAAACCTAATTTTTTAATTTTTTTTTTAGTACAGTGATTTTGTGTGCGTCCTTATTGTCTGAACGAGTTGAACCTCAGGTGTTCCCGGTTCCACACACCTGTCTGGTTTTAGCAGACGTCTCGACGAACGGAACCCCATAGCTCCGTGCCAGCTCCTGAGCCTGCCGCATCTCCACCGTGCGGGAGCTCAGGTCACTCTTGTTCCCCACCAGCACCATGGGAACACTCTCGCTGTCCTTCACCCGGTTGATCTGCTCTCTAAAGAGATGACACGTTAAAACCCGTGAGGCTGACCTCGTTCAACAAGTGTTCGTAGCCACCTATCCGGGTCAGCTGCAGAGATCACGTTGTTTGGGTTTAAGCCACTAAACTCTAAAGAAGCAGTCGGTCTTGAAAAGGGGAGAGGCTACGAAGCTCCGGAAGCTGTCTTGATTACAATGGTCGGAGAAATTTTAACCACACTCAGCATCTTGTTTGAGATAAATGTGCACAGGTCCTGCTCAGCAGGAAATGTCCCTCATAGCTAAACTGTTGAGTCCTGCAATTAATCTGATGTCCTAAAAACAGTAAAGTGTGATTCAAACTTCTGAATCAGCACAATTCCTCTCAATTTAAAGCAGATCGAGCAGTTGTTTTTTGTCCATTCTTTACCTGTAAAGGTGAACGTCCTCAAAGGACTTGATGTTGTTTATGGCAAACACACAGAGGAAACCCTCCCCAGTCCTCATATACTGGTCCCTCATGGCGCTGTACTCCTCCTGACCTGCAGTGTCCAGGATGTCCAGCAGACATGTCTCACCGTCAATCACCACCTGTTTTCTGTACGAGTCCTGCATCACAAACACAAACAATGGGTTTAGCTGAAGCTGCATCGCGGCAATTCAACACGTCCCATCATGCATTGACAGGATGGTAATGACTTATATCCAGTGACACTAAATGTCTCCCACATAAACTGCAGCCTTTAATTTACCGGACGTGACCGCCGCAAGATAAACAGCTTATTTTTAGGAGAGCTGAAAAAACAAACCACTTACAATTTGGTTCTGATCTGTGAAAACATGGCTGGACTTCTTTATGCCTCCCTTAAGAGGCGCGATGTCCTTTGCATCTATTTGACAGTTATAATTTATGCTTAAGAAAAACACAAACCACGTTCAGCATCAGCCCGTTCAATAAGGGTAAAGAGAGCTTTTAAGCAAGCTAGCCCTTTCCCATCTGTACCTGCCCACTGCTGGTCAGTTGGCTGAAATAGCAAGGGTACAACGGTTTCCTTTGCAAACAAATATTTCCAATTATGGAGTAGAAAAAGAAATGTCAGTGATAATGTGGAAAACTAAAGGCGTGCCACTTATCACTTAATGAGGTAATGTGGCTTTGAAATTATTTCACAGCTGGGACGCTTTCAGGTGATGAACAGCCAACTGCAGTTGAATCAAACCGCAATGTTTGATTGACATTTAATCTGAATGTGATTTTATAACTATACTGTTATAAATGTGTTCGATTTAAATAGAATTTGGACTGAATTGGATTTTATGTAATATTATATATGATCTGTATGTAAAGTGACTTTAAATGGTATCTTATAATTTGGTGCAATACATATAAACCGGTTAGATAAACTGTGTGTAAGATGAGCCGAATAAAAAACAAAAAAAGAGGATCATTTTGTGCAATAAACCCTTTCAAGCGATGCTCTACTTTAAATTCTGGCATATTTTTCTGTAATAAAAACTAAAAAGAATAAAACGTTTTAGTTAGGCTGCCGCAATAATCAACAGTTTATATTATATTCCCGCAGGACTAATACTGTTTTTTTCACTAATTTACACTTTGAATATCTTCAGTAATTGTTTCTACAAACCAAACATTACAAATCCAGGATTATATTAATATACATTGTAAAAAAATCTTTACATACACAAATCCCTTAATTTTAACTTCAATTTAGTACTTTTCTGCTGCCAAGACGAGCTCTAACACCAAAGATCAGAAAGCAGCTGGGTTTTAAAAGGTCATGCAACCATTAACACCCGGAGCATCAGTCGGTGTTGGAGGGAGCAGAGCCGTCTCACCTCGATTGTGGGATCATATTCATCCACGAAGTGGTTCTGGATCAGCTGGATGGTGAGGGCGCTCTTCCCCACGCCTCCAGCTCCCACCACCACCAGCTTGTACTCAGTCATGCCTGCAAAAACCAACAAATAAGAACAACACCAACAGGTTAAAGTTAAAAAGATTTCATAATCTCATCCAGAAAGCATCAGGTGATCATTAACCCC
>JAVLVB010001269.1:710189-730329 GCA_032876305.1 Orestias chungarensis
TCCTCCTCTAACTGACATGGTAACACCCCCCCCTCCCCTCCTCTAACTGACATGGCGAAGAGTCTAACCCAGATTTATCTCCTCGCACAGACTCTCCTATTTGTCCGTTTTTGTCGGTTTTAAAAGCGTCGAGTCGAAGTGAATAAAAGTCCCAAACTAAATAAAACCAGGCCTGTCGTGCCTACCTGTCCGTGTGGATGTTCAACGCCGCGCTGGAAGTTGGGTTTCGAGGCAGATAAATGAGATTAGTTTGCTACATAACGTTAGCAGCGGGTTATTTCCTTATCCCAACAAACACCGGGCAGACACGCTTAAGTAGCTGATTTATCTGCCGGACTAAAATAAAGGAAAGAGTGCGATGGTTGGGTGGTTCTCGACGCCCTAATGAGCAATATTCGACTTTACAGAAACACGTACAAGCAGCAAAAAACGTAGTAATTCCGATTTCTTCTCAGCTGCGGTTCATTGTAAGTGAAGCCTTGATCTGCTCGTAGAGCAACCAATCAAAAGAGGACGTTAGAGACTGACGTCCGTTCTATCCAATCAGGGTAAAGCTTTGGCTCGTAGATCCGCCCAAGGAATGCAAACCCGCCCAATGAGCAGCAGTTATGTCCTAGTTTTGGGCGCGGCTTCCTGGACAGTTTTTCCTTTCTTGCAGATCCTTTAATTTCGCCTCACAGATTAAGCATGTTTGTGAACAGTTTTTACGGGCGTGGTTTAACATTTTGTTTAATTTCATTTGTTACAAATCTGCGATATAAACGAATTTAAACCATGATCTTGTTTTTATATAAACCCTGCTGTCTATTAAGGGTTTACTCTGAAAATTTTACCCGGATTATTTCTCTGGATTTCTTTACTCTTGATTAAAAGCATGATTGGATGTTTGCTGCCCTCTGATTGTGACTCTTGGTAACTGCAATTTAATATAAAAAAAGGGAAAAAACCCCCAAAAGAAACAAAAAACTAAAATAAAAACATAAAAAGATAAAAAAATTACCTGTATGGAAAATAGAGAGGAAGGTAATAATTTATTCCTACAGTAAATAATTGCAGTAATCGGTCTTCTTTGCATGCAGAAAAGATTAAACATCTCCCACTAAGAATTTCTGCAGCTATGGACATTATAGCATCACTCAGCTGTAGATCTGCTGGCTGGACATCAATGATTTGAGTCTTCTGTTCCAACTACTTTGAGATCGAGTGATTGTGAATGCTGCACTGGAGAACAGTGAACTTGGTCTCATCTACAGGAAACTAGTTTGGTGTGTGTATATGAGTGTGTGGCACCCATGCTCTTAAAGCAACCTGAACTGCTCGTATAGAGTAGCATGGATCCTTTTCAACTTATTTAGTCGTATATGGAATGGAGGCTCTTTAGATTAGGAAGTGTTTTCCAGTCGTTTTGTTTCAAATTTTGGTTAAACTTTTAATGTTTCTTGGTTTTAGCTGACAGAAATGGCATCTGGTGGGGTGTTCTGCTGCTGTGCCCCATCTGCTTCAAGGCTCAGCCTGTTTCGGATTAAGAAATGTTCCTGTTATCTTTGCTAGTAATGCGCGATTAATTGAAATAACCTTACAAACTTGAAACCTTGAAATTGCCTTTCCTTTGACCTCTGATATCAATAGAAATTTTTTTGTCCACACGACTGTAAAACGTAGTAGTCACTGCTAATATTTAAGCTTATTCAAAGAGTTGTGGTAGATGGGGATGACTGTACGCAGAAGGATTTCCTTTATTACAGCAAATCGGAGGAAGCCTCTGACTGACGATACTGTAATTTTTTAACAAAGTTAAATCCTTCTTTGCTCCATTAACTCCTCTGGTTCCACATTAATCCCCAGAACAGAACCAACCCTCTTTATCAGGTTGTTGAGTCTGTCTAAGTCCCTGGCTCTGATGCTGCTGCCCCAAAAGATGATGGCAGAAATGTTCAAATCAGTCGGTTTGACACAAACAACACTGAATATTTCATGTTCATGGCGAAAGACAAAAGAAGCACGTGGGTTGGCAATAGAAATGAAAAAGACTAAGCAGATACTATTAGTGTCTTTAGTGAAATGTCTGTTTGGATATTCTAAAAAATTTGACAACCTGTTAAAATGAGCTTGGTTTTGTTTAAAAAGCAGGCTTGCTTGACGTTTTATTTGCAAACTTACAGCCACGTGGACATGGATTAATTAACCGCCTGTTGAAAACCCTTTATTTATAGAAAAACTTTGTTAGATTTTTCAAGAGTTTCCACAACCTCTAGTGCTAATCAAACAGAATAAAACGTTATAAATATTGGTTTCAAATATAGAAAAAGAGCTTCTCTGTATTAAAATTTATTGCTGAACAATGAGATTAATTAAGAGATGGAAACGTATCAGATAATAAGCAAGATAAGATAACTTTTTTTGAACTGCATTATGATGTACAACGTTAAAACATAAGATTTTTACATAATAGAAAAATATTTAATGTAATAAAAACACCTTCAATCTGACCCCGCATCAGTGAAGGCCTGTTACTTTAGGCCTCACACCCAGTTTGAAGATACATTATGTCCTTGGGTCAGCTGCATTGCAGTCAACACTCATACACACGGCGAGCCCCACCCTCAGCATCATCACTTCCCTTGTCTTTGAGGTCCACGTTTCTGCCTCACGCTTCCCACTGAGTGCATCTGCTCTCCAATCTAATCTTTGCCTGAAATCACAGCAATAATCCTGGATCCATCTGTCCTAACAGAGCGAGGCCGAGAGAGAGAGAGAGAGAGAGAGAGAGAGAGAGAGCTACAATTGTTCGCTTCATGTAAACCATGGATCCAGTGTGTTACAGATTCGCAGGTGTAAATTATGAATCTCGGTGACACAAATTTGCTGAAACCATCTGAATTCGCGCCAATCTTTATTTTACACAAGGTTCATCTCACATGTAAATTTTTTTACATAAAATATTTTCCACACTTCAGCAAAATTAAATATACAATTTTTTTTCCTAGTTCGTACACCAATTTTCATCCGGCGAGCTCACATTTCATCAAGAGAGGAGAGGAGAACATTTGAACAGCCATAACAATTGACAAAGAAGAAAATCCATTAAAGATACACTAAAACAACATATGGCAATTAAATCGTACACTGGAAATAATCATTCATGTCTTAAATACATTACACTTAAAACAAAATCTGACTTACCCACTTCTGAACAATGATTTGTGAACAGTGGCTACCATTATGTTCCTGTTATGCCCTCACACCCTGTTTAACATTCTTTGTTGATCACAAAAAGCATGAGTTAGGTGTGTATTTGTGCATGCATACATCACTTTTATCAGTTCAATGCAATGGATTCAGCAGTTCAACAGTTCCTCTGCAAGAAAAACCAAGCATTCGTTGCACCAAAACAGAGAAAGATACAATAACAGTAAAATGTTCGGCATCATTTTACACATTAAATAATAAAGTTTGCCTGTAAAAGCTTGCTTGTCCCATCAGTTTGCAGGAATAGGTGCTCTGTTTGTCGCCATTCCTTCAGCATGTTTGCACTTTGCTGTGCATGGATGAAATCAACACACCGTGCGTCGTTTTGCAATTATACGTACGAGAAAAGGTGAGGGCTGGAAAGTTGCGGAATAACTGTGCATATCAAAACACGCTCGCTGCACAATGTTTCAGCGCCGGCACCTGACAAATGTGCAAACTTACTGCCACAAATGCAAACACCACACCTGACCCAATGACACAAACATGACAAACACGACTGAATTTAAGTTTGAAAAGACGTAGAAATGGAATGAAAGGCATGAGGACAGCAGAGGAAGAGAAGCCCCAGAGACAGAAGGACAGGCATGATCACTTGAATTGTGATGTCAGGGTTTACTGCAACTATTGTTCTGTTTTGCTAAATAAGCAGAGAAGTTTTTATTATTGTTTCACATACAATACATTGTTTTTTTTAATGTTAATTTGTGGCTATTTTAAATTAATTCAGGAATGATCATGCAAAAAAAAAAAGAAAAAAGAAGAACCCAATTAAAACGTTTTATAGCAGACTTTTTGCATACATTTGATAATTCTGCTCACTTTTTTCATCAGAGTTCATTTAAGCTGGTTTGGTTATGGACACAAAAGAAATGTAAACGTGGTGCACACATTTTCCCCATCCCCAAACCACTGTTCTGAGTGGAAATAAAGCTGCGTCCAATATTAAAATACTACATGTTAAACAACTAGATGTTGAATTTTGATGAAGACATATTTTCCTTTCTCATCATTCCATGTGGGCAAAACAAAAGTTTTGACCAGTAGTTTTAAAACTAGCCCTCAGTGTGACGTTTCCTTCACCATGCTTGAAAGTTGATACAGTAATTTTGGATATAAAAGCGTCACCTTGACCCTTCCAAATATATTTCTCATCAGATCCAAGTCTTCTTCAATAATGACTAAAATATTTCTCCACAAGATTTGTTAATGTGGGCAGGTGCAAGGCTTAAGTGTTTTTAAAATGTCACCCTACAGAAGACATCTTGAAGTTGTCATGATCAAACAAAAGGCTTTTTCGTTAAGTTTAGAGCAATTTATGTATGGGAGCTGTTTATTAGTGAATAAGTGTGTGCTTTTTCCAACATCTGCTGTAAATTTCAAGTTATTAGAGATATTATAAAAATATATTTACTGAGAAAAACATCGGAAGTCATGTCCCGTATTTGACCCACAGCATGTTTACATTTGAGCCTGTGTGACTAAATGTTACTATGAGGGGATTTGAGGAAATCCAGAGTGCATTAAAACTCAAGCTTTCTTACCTTTCAAAATAATTGAGATTATTTGTTGTACAATCATTTAAATCTGGAAAAGGAACAGTTTGCGTGCAGCATTAGGTGCATTTAAACCTTTGACCCGCCCTGCATGTGTTGTAGTTATGTCTGACCTAGGTAAGATTCTGCTAATCGGTACAGACATGTTTTCCACTCACACACACACACACACACACACACACAGGTCGGTAGGAACTGAAGCTACGAAAGTGCAACGTTGCTTTAAATTACTTTAGATACTAACACTTTTTCTTTGTCACACACAAACTCCTCAGTAATGGCTTAAAAAGAAGACACTCCTGAACTTTAGCCATGAAGTCAGAAGCAAAAAGAAAGTCTAAGAGAGAACTCCAGATTTTCCAAATGAGGACTGTATGTGTTCCGCAAATCCAGTGCATTGACTGCACACACACACACACACACACACACACACACACACACACACACACACACACACACACACACACACACACACACACACACACACACACACACACACACACACACACACACACACACACACACACACATGCTTGCAGTACAGCAAACCAGACTCTTGACATGTACAGCTGCAAAATGTCCTTTCAATATCTCAGCACCTCTCTTACAATCCCGTTCCACCAACAATCTTCTCATTTATTTTTAGAAACATTAAAAACCTGAATCCCTTCAGTCTTCTATGTTAGCTCGCTCTCCTTCCCTCCGGTATAAACGTAGGAGTTGTAGCCTGGTGGTTGCACATACTCCTCAGACTTATCCCAGTCTGAAACCCATCCTGTTCCACCACCTCCGCCGCCTCCGCCGCCTCCTCCATTTGAACCAACCACTGGCTGGCCCATGGCTCCGTACTGGCCGCCTCCACGGTATAGGTCCTCCGTCTCATTGGCCAGTTCGTCCTCATTTATTATACCACATTTCTCTTCGCTTGTGTCTTCTATGTCGGCCCACGCCTGCTTCTCCCCAGATGCAAATATCCCTGAATGGGAGAGGAAGTTCACTATGGGCGTCTAAGTGGAAAGAACAGGCCATTTCTTACAGTGGACCAAACCTACCATAGAAAATCACTCCTCCATAGTGAACGACAGACGCTATGAGGAAGACATACTGCCACTCCTCACGTGTCTAAATTAGAAAAAAGATGCAACTTAGTGTAAGGTTTGACCCAAAGTATGGTGGTTAACGTGATACAGGTAAATCAATCACCTTGTGTTTGGTCATGGCCCCCACTATAAGGGGACACACCATTCCTGACAGCGTTCCCACTCCGTTGGAAATTCCCATCAGTATGCTGGCATATCGAGGAGCAATATCCAAGTGATTAACATTAAACCCTTTAAGAACATAAACAAACAGTATAATATCAACTTTTTTAGTTAAGAAAGTTTAAACAGTCCAGATACAAGCTGGTGTAGAGAAGCACTCAAAAATTATTCTAATTTTCATAATCTTAAGATGCCTTAAGCAACCTGAAATTTAAGTACATTCCCTCAGGCAGAAAATCATTCATCAGTGAGTCTTTTAAAAAGGACAATGATCTTAAAACACAAACACACACAGGTCTGGCACCTCGAAAACAAGAGGAAGAGAAATATCTTCTGTGCACTTCTTTAGTTAAGGTTAAAAAACCAAACAAAACCATCACAAGATAATGTATTTGCTAAAAAAATCCTCTAATGTGAAACAGACAAATCTGAACGAGACACAGTGATATTTATTGACATTTTTCCGTTGACTTACAAAGCTGCTCAGAAGACTAAGTGCATGCATAATTGATACATTATCCCTCCCAATGACTTCTGGAGTCTTTTCAGTGGGAAACTCAAACTGAATAGGAGCTGGACAAAGTCTCACAGGAGCTCACTCAGATAGAAACTTTCTGCACTTTCTGCTAAAACTACTGCCTTTTTATATGGATTCCAGTAAGGTTTAAGCTCTCCACAGATATGCTTGCTATTTTATTAATGCATATTAATCATAACTCTTGTTGATAAGGTGACATAATATGGCTCAGTCTTTAAAACATTACAAATGTTTCTCCCACCTGAGATTGCAAAGCCGCTGAACCCCACAGCGAGGACCAGGAAAGTGATCGCAATAGCTTTCGTGTGAGAAAATCCGACCACCAGAAGGAGGGTTGCCTCCATCCCGAAACCTTAAGCAGGGAAACAAATCCACAGGTTAAAAAACCTTCAAACTTCCTCTTACTGTTGCACTGCTCATGATAACCAAGCAGGCCTCATAAATATGTCAGAAATGCCAAACGTGTTTTTATTTATTCATACATGGTGATATGACCTTTAGCTGTACTAAAGTATTAATATCATTGTAATTCTGCTGCTCTTTAAGGACTTCTAATGGGTGCTGAGAAGAACTGGTGTTGTTAAATGAGTCACTGATGTTTACAATGTTGTTCATTTCTTATGGTATTTAACATCAGGTTTAACATTATTACGCATTCACATCACCACAGAAGGTGGGAAATGTTTTGTCTGGTCACACTGGCTTTAGCTTACAGCAAATTTCTTACTGAATTTTAGTTTTCTTAAAAAAAAACGTCTTTAGAGTTGTTTTTTGAACTTAGAAATTAAAAATTTTTATCAAATATTTATAATTTTTAAAGGCCTATTTACTTATTTTCTTGTTGAAATATTCAACTTAAAACATAAAATCCCAAACCAGCAGGAATATTAGTGGCTTTTATTGGTGAGACTCTTTGATCAGCTTTTTTTTCTAATCATGTTAGTTGTTCCCTTTGCTTCAAAACAAATCGTCTTTTCATGTCCGACGCTCTCTCACCTCCGCAGTTCATGAGTTTTCTAACGTTGGTGGTGGACATCAGGTTGTGGGTCCTCAGGTAGTCGGCCAGTTGGCCTCCGATAGGCACGATGATGGTCATCACCAGATGGGGCAAAGCTGACACAATGCCCACCTGACATGGAAAAAAATACAGAGCGCAGATGGATAAAAAAAACAGAGAGATATCTTCTCTTCTCTATTTTGTATTATGTTTACCAGTTTTTTGAAATTAGTAATAATCTCCAACACAGCACTGTTTATATTTACAGCAGACAGTCCCGTCTAGAGTACTGTCTTTACATCCAAAATCCAAAATCCTATCCTAATTTTTCTTCTCTTAACAGCAAATATTCAAAACATTTACAAAATGCATACTTATAGGCAATGCCAAATGACAGAGAAGAAAAAGGGGTTTTAAGGAAAGATTAATATAGATCGAATGGAGTGAAAGGTTAAGAAGAGGGTGCAAGGTTACGCAGGATAATTTCTTTAAACAGAAACCCCCTGTACACGGATTATTTTCAGGATATTTTTAGGATTCTCAAGATTTACCAACTAAGTCAACTATAAAACTATGAACCCAGTGTGTTAAATGTAATGCAACCGTTTGCAATGAATCACCAACCGGTTCGTATGCTAATAAACCTTCCTGCTTATTGATGGTCTGATGTAGGGCAGTGAGGAAGTCGACCGGATTCTGAGTCTAATGTGCTTGCAACTGATACATGGACTTTTTTGAATAGATTATGCTCAAAAGTGACAGACCGCACACCTTACTGAAAGAGTAATGCAAACATCTGTGTAGAAAAACCCTAACATGCAGATCTATAAAGCTTATTGCAAAGAAATCTTTATTCATGTTAATTAAACAAAGCGGAAACTTCATCTTAATTGGAGGTAATACTGGGCAACTTTTTTCTGGAAAAAATACAATAACTATTTAGACATGCAAGGGTTTTTAAATATATAGACATGCAAGCAAATCTTTAAAGATTGGGCAAGAAATGTGAAGGTTTTCCAAACATTTTTAAACTAAACTAAAACATGTAAAATATCTAAAAAGAGATAGTTTGATTCAAAGAGTCTTCTTACTTCCACAGATGTAGGAGTGTGTTGGATATTTTATTATTCTCGTAAAAAAAATTATTTTAAATATTATGTTTTTCTTATTTCTTGAAGCAAGAAATTGTAAGGATCAGATGTGGCCAATATATATTTTTTCTAAACAACAGAAAAATAACCAAACTGCAGATCAATGCCCCACAGGGATGAAGTTGCTGCTCTCCATTGACAGGACATGCAAGTAGGCAAAATAAAGCTTGTTGGGGTTACGCCTCATATAATGTTCTTTTAATGCTAATAGCCAGGCCATGCCAGCATGGGTAGAGAACCATATTTTCTATATAGAAAATACTACTGAATGTGAGACATTCTTAATGTACCTTGCTTATCTCAAAGCCAAAAACTTCCTCAAAATAAGCAGGCTGGCTGATGAGCAGCAGGTAGAAGGTCCAGCTCCTGCAGAAATTAGCCACAATGATGGCGTAGACTGGCATGGAGGTGAAGAAATGTCTCCATGGGGTTTTAAATTTCTACAAGAAAGAAAACAGGAGAATGGGAGTATATTAAGTCAAATAATTTTTAGCTTTTATAAGTGTGCATTGTTTTAATATCTCATATCTGTTTGTAAATCTATGCATATTAGGATGTCACATAGCTGCATACATGAAGCGGATTGAGAAAAGATGCGGATTCCCCAATCGCTTCTTCAATGTATTTTCTCTCCTCAGGAGTGATGGTGGGATGGGCTGCTGGGCTCTCATATGACACAAGAATCCAAAATAAATACCAGAACACCCCGAAGCTACCTGGGGAAAGGAAGACATGAAGACGTCAGGAAATAATAAAGGGAGAGACATAGAAGAGATATTTAAAAAAATGTAAAAGCAGCTATCAAAACTTCTTCTAAGTTCCTCCGACACAAGGAAAAGCAAGATAGATGTTTGACGAATAATTTGTTATAGTTTGTACAAAAAAGACTCTGAAAACTCTAATGATTCACATAAATCTGCTTGAAGTACGCGATCATGCTCTTTGTAGAGCTCTGTTGAATTATGTATCCTGATTTTTGTTAATTGTGAGCCTTGTGCTTGTTTTCACGATTAAAAGGATGCATTAACCTTAGACTTAACTACATTTTAGGACTGCAATGAAAAGAAATCCAGAAATAAGGATACTAACCATAGACGTAAAATACAGAAGGCCACCCAGTGTATTGCACCAGTACCCCAGCTAAGGGCATGGCCACCACTGCCCCTGCATAAGACCCTAAAAAGCAAACAAATACAAAGAAAGACAAGATAAAATGAATTTTCTCATTCATAACTCTTGTAACTATTTTTGCTGTACTGATATATTTTTTGAAATTGTCATTATGTCCACAATTCAGAGAGTGTTCAAACAATCTCCTAAAAATTAATTTGACAGCAATGCAAAATTTACCACAAAAGGCTGTTGTGGCTAATCGACTTCTCTCAAGAGGAGGCGCCCACTTGGCCCAGATCCCGTGACAGGCTGGGTACGATACACCCTGAAGGACAAAGCACGGTCAGCTGACGCTTGCGCACAAAGTCCAACGCAAAGATCTGCACGCAAACCGTACCTCAACGAGGCCTTGACATATCCTCACAAGTATGACACAGCTGTAATGGCAGCGAGCTGCGGATGGGATCAGCATGTTGAGGACAGACGTGGCCACTATGGCAAATCCAAACACTCTTAAAACACACAGAGGACAAGCAGTCAACAAAAAAAAAAACAATATCACCAGAAAAAATTACAGAGCAACTGTATGTAAGACTATTAACCTGTTTGCTGCAAATTTTCGACATATAAAGCCACCAGGGATCTGTGTAACTATGTATCCCCAGAAGAAGGAGCCGTGGATCATCCCCACGGTCTCTGGGTCCCAGCTGAATTGTGCAGCCTGAAAGAAGAAATTAAACTTTTTTTTTCCAAAACTTGAAAATACAATATAAATATTAAATACCATTACCTGCACGATAAAATAAATGTACATGTTTTCTACATGTATGTCTGCTAGCTCTGTCTGAGCATCACATTTAAAAAAGCACAAATATGAAAATCAGACTGAGTAGTTGTGATTTACTTAAGTGTTTTAGAACACCGAGCTCATTTTAAAGTGTTGATAAAAAGAAACACATATTGTGAGTAAATCTTTTTTCTTCTTCCAAATCATAACTTTTTTTGCGGGGTAAAAAAAAAAAAAACCAATACGGGCCAATTTGAAAATAATTACAAAACAATTATTGAATTAGGATGGGTCCAGTAACCTGGGTATTTGAGGCCCTATCTATTGTAGCGTGTATATTCTGTAATCCTAAATTGCAAAATTAAAATTAGGATATATTACTCAAATAGCACCCTTTTATTATTAACCAAGGAGATACTTAAGTTAAACACAAGAATGTTGTACATCTTAGGAAGCCAGCATTGTTTACCCGTCGTTCATAGCTTTTAGTATTATATTTTTGTGCTTTTATTTTAAGTTTGAAATGTGTCATTACTAAACTCATCATAGATATATGGATTACGCTCGAACGCATCACTGGTATGCAACAGTGCAGACACCTTGTTACCACCTTTATTTCGTCCTGGTGCAGAAATTGAGATGATGTTTGCTTCTTCTGTTTATAGTTGTGTTTAAATGCCAGAAAATTAGTTTTGAAAATGTTATTCTTTTTGTAGAGCTCTGTTTAATTCTGTATCCTGATTTTTGTTAATTGTGAGCGCTCTGCAGAGTGACTGTTTGACTTATTGGGACATTTGAATAAATGATTGTTTATATTAAACTCCCCCAGTTCTGTGCCACCACAGATAAGTTGTGCAAGGAGTTTTGCACTCAGCTGAAATGCTTTAAGTACTGCAACACTGCTGATATCGCTCCTCCTCGTTGCTACTTCGTTAGCAAACACTGTTGTAGTGATCATGTGGGCTCTTCATGTTGGATGCAAGCTGCAAAATAGCAATGGTGGCACGGATTAAATCCTGGAACAAACTGTTAGTGTTGGAGTGCTTATACTGTAGATTTTAGATGCAGGCTGATATAATCTGATGGTCTTTTTTTTTGCTGATATCTGACTGACTATCCTAGTCTAAATAAATATAGTGCTGTTGTTTAAACTATTCTTATTTTAGATTTGCCACCACCTACAGTTGCACAGATAAATATAAGGGGGGTTTTCTTTGAATTTACAATCCCTTTTACAAATGCGCGGAAGATAATTATTTTTTAAGACACACAATTTAACAAGCAGTATGTTTTGAACAGTAAAATTTCCTTTGAGGGAGCTTTTTTTTTATTAGATGGATTTTCACACTGCATATTGTTTGGTTTCGGAGTTAACACGCATAATGTAAACATGTTTATTTACAACTGCAGCTAGAGTCCATCAGAAAGCTCTATATGATAATGAAACCAAAATGACAATATAATAATAGTATTAATGAGCCAACACACTGTAGAACTGGCCAGAAGTCAACATTAAAAATCTGGAAAGAAAAAAACATAAGCAATGTTCAAAACTGAGCATACACATCATATTTTTGCAAAAAAAAAATTTGCCTTCTAAGCCGTTTTCACTACTTACCACAAGCACCTCCTTGTTGCCTCTGTAAACCGTATGGTCATTGACCATGCTGACAATGGCAACACCCAGATTACATCGAATACCGAAGGAGATGCAGAAGCCCAGGCCAGACAGGATGGCCATGATGTAGCGCCTAGGGAGGCCAAAGCAGGTACAGTCCACCACAGGCAGTTCCTTCTCCTCCACAAGCTCGGGGCGACCGTCAGCTGACAACTCAATGGTTTCCCCATTGGCTTGTCGTTTCTCAATGAGCCTAAAGAGGCAGACAAAACGATAAAACTAGGATAAAAGGCCAGTAAATTAGGCATAGACTTTTTTTAAAGACCGTGGATGACATAAAATGTCCTTTTTAGAGTTTTCTTTCTGTTCTTGCTTCTTTATTGTAGATCCAAGTCTACTTTTTGGACTTTGTTGTTCTTGGCATAAAAAAAACCAGATGGTTTAAATTTTAGCACAGACACTCTTGTCCTAGGCTGGCTTTGATATATGAGAATAATAATCTCACTGAAACAAAAGAACATTGTGTATTGTTTCCTTTTTTTTTTTGCCTATAAACTTTTTTGACTACATGTAGTTTTTTTTTAACTACAGAAACCAAAGGTATTTTGAGTTAAAATTTTATCAAAAAGTTGATCTATATAGTATAGATCAACTTTTTGATAAAATTTTAAGTCCTTGATCAATATTCTCAGATGATTGTCCTTACATAAGGAAAAACTTAAACAAAAGTACAAAATGAAAGAATTTTGTTTCATTAAGATTCCGTTTTTATCACGGACACACCTGCAAAAGCTAACTAACCTAAACTTACAAATATTACAAAATTATAGATGAATTTGTTGAAATTCTGTTTAATACTGGATTAGTTTAGTCCTGGAGTACTTTTAGCCCCAAAACCACAGTAGTAGCTGATTCAGCTTTTCTTTTTTTTGTTGTTGTTGTTGACTTTCTTTAAATCGAGGGATGATGTGTTGCTTTTCGAGATCTTTTAGGCTACACTCTGTTGTGTGCCGCTTCTGTTTTAGTAAAACTGAAATTAGCCTTTAAAAAATTAGGTTAATGAAAATTATCAATAGTAATAGAAAACTTTTTGCATAGGTTCAAGATTATGTGGAGGTCTTTCAATTAAAACAATCATTAAAAGTGAACTGCTTTTTGTATATGCTAGGGTTGTTTTTGACATACATTCAAATTTATTTAATGAAAAATGTAAGAAAATGAAAAAAAAATTATGCAAAGGAGATTCCTATTTAATATGATCATAGGTAATGCTTTTGTAGATTAGAGTTGGAGGGAGTTCTAAATTGGTTATCCTGATTGAATGATTGTTGAAATCTAGTAAAAACCTTCAAAAAGGCATAAATTAAAGACGTTTAAAACATACTTTAACCTACAAACCCTTGTAGAATCAGATTTAAATCTATTTTTTTCCTGAATGTGATATCTTTGTATCATAAAACTCAAAACATACCGTTATTATGAAACAAATATCAAACATTGTTTAAACATACGGGACTAGTTTTATTTCATGGCACTTTCTAGAGTCACTGTTTTCCACAGGAGTCAAACAGAGAAGTGAGAGGAGTGGCCATCTGTGTAGAACAACTTCACTGGAGATCTCCGGCTCACAGACGAGAACAAAGTGAGCAGACCTCCATCTGAAATTGAACACAGGTTTCTCTGCATCTGCCATTGTATTACGAATTGTGATTTTTTTAAAATTATATTTATTTATTTATTTTTACACAAACCAGCTCTAATATGTCAGATCTCCACGTTTGCATTGTGCTAATCCAATTATTCACTGAGCTGGAGAATCATTCAGTCCAACAAACATTATAACCAGAAGGATTAGAGCTGAACCGAGGGGTTAGGTTGTATTTTCCCCAAAAAATTAAACAAAGTTTCTGATTTCTGCAGGATAAAAGTAATTAAACTCTGGCCTAATAAAACTCCAGGAACATTTCTACACAAACTTTAACAGAGGGAAAGACGGACTCTGGGGCTGGTTAATTATTCATAAGTTTCTTGAGTTGCATAAATATATATATATATTTTTTTTTTTACACCATAATTTGCCACAATCTATCCATTTTGTGGATCTTTGAATGTCCAGTTTGTTTTATCCATGATTTGTTAATGTTTCTTATATTTTCAGATTCCACTCAACCCCCCCTTCTTCTCTCCTTCCATGTGGCGCCATCTGTAATCTCTTTGCAAATCACTAAATATGTGCAGACTACTTTCTGAAGAACCAAAGAAAACAAATGTACAACCCACTTTGGTACAGAGAGAAACCCAACTAAAAATCTCTGATTGTATTTGTTGTGAAATATAAAGGAAACATGTTGCAAAGCACCATTTTGTTCGTGTCTAAAAAGATTAGTGAGCCTGCAGCCTCTGTCTCCCCTGTCCCTCTCTTAATCTGCCACCACGTTCAGATTAGGATTACAAAAATGATTTACTTCCGGAAATGAATGTGGAGGGACAGGCAGGCGGTGAACATGCTTTGGCCTGTCCTACGCTCGGCACGACAAAAGTTTGAGGTGATGCTGACACATAATTTATCTCTTTTTTTCAAATATTCATTTTGTAAAGATGGGATGTTTTAAACCCCTTCTTATTGTACATATATAGTGCAGTAAACATGTGAAGTTGAACAAATATTTATGATATCATGAGCAACAGCAGGTAGTTTGTCTAAACTTGCCACAGGACACAAGTACCATGTGAGTTACAGAGCACATACAAATGAAAACAAATTATATATTATATTAAGTTATATATTTTTATTTCTTCACATTTTAGAGGCAAAATTCATGGCTCCAGATTTAAATCCCCTAAATTTATGGTCATTTGCAACCAATGTGTTTTAATACACCAGGTTCATCATAAAATCAGGGATGTTGTTTCTAGTTTTGGAATATTCGGGTTGGGGAAAAAAGGGAGACAGAAAGAGAAAAGAAGGATATATGAAAAATGGCTTAATGGATACAGGAAGGTTGAAAAGAGAGGATGGAAGGATGGATCAATTTTTTGACATTATAATAGGAAATATACTTCGGAAATACAAATAATTGGGAAATGCTTACATAAGATTTCACACTTTTATGGACTTTTTCCCAAGATTTTTACAAATAGTATTATTCAAAAACCTGCAAATTAAGGTCACTCTGCTAAATTATTTACTAATTTTAGATTGAACCATTTGGTTGCTCTCACATTGCCTTCCTCTGTGTGCTAAACAAATGTGCGGGCATACCCCCCCACGGAGTGAAGTTGAATTTTACTTTAGAGTTAGTGAAAGCTGCAGGAGGATCCTCATTAAGCATCAAAAACAGATTGCAGCTTGACATCCATGCATATGCTGCTAACTAACGAGGGCAGCCCACAGGGGAAAAAAAAGGTTGTTAATTACATGTGTCTACCACCAAAGGCCACTCTCACTCTGCCCTGTGAGTGTTGAGGCGCTCCAACATGGCAGGGCAGATCAGGTTCCCATAAGGAGCAAACATAACAACCTTTTCTGCACCTGTGCAAGTTTATAAAACTGAAAGGTTAGAGATGAAGGGAATGCAGGTCTCCTGGGTCATTTAACCTTGATTTGAGGATCCCTGTTAGAATGGCGTCAAAAGCTCCATCAGCTGAACCCCCCACTTCTCCAGTCAGTGTAACGTAGCAAGAACCTGACTGGTCTCAGCTGGCAACAATTAATGAGCAGGAGAGCAAGAGCAGCCAGAAGCCCCATGACCCCAGGCTCTCTGAAATATCATAATTACAGCGGGAATGTGTTTGGTAAAGGCTCATACCTCCAGCCGATCTGATGATAAACCACAGGAATCAGAACCAAGCCTACACGGACCAAGACGTCAACATAGATGTACAATAATTTAATGATTCAACTTTAAGATTGGAAACTTTACTTCTTATTAAAACATTTTAAATCCAAAAATTTAGTTTGCCTCTAACCTTCAATTTCAAAATCTCAAAATAAAATCCAATCATTAAATAAAGTTCACAAGTGTAAAAAACCAAATCTGTATAAATGCCACTATTAAAAACATAAAAAAACTAATTAGGTTCGGCAGTATCTGACTTTTTGCTTTAATAATAGAAAATAAATGTTGAAAAAGAAAGTCCCAAATCTCCATTGCCGTCTCGCATAAGAATTTTTCAAATGCTTCAGGTAAACTGACTTACAGTTTTTACATTCCTTAACAAAGCTGTGTTTGAAGAGTCCCAAATAAGAAATGGTGTTCACAGTTTTAGTCTAAGTCTCTACAGTTAGGAAGCTGGAGGGATGCTAATGTTTACAAAATCGGCCAGCCTACAAACAACACTTACTGCTAACTAAATAATGACTAGAAGGCTCTAATAAAAAAATACCTATTCAAAGTTCTGAATCTGGAAACTTGGGTGACATTGCAAGAAACTTTTCTGAGTAGTTTATTTTGTACAAAAAAAAGAAAAGAAAAGAAAACCACGCATACTTTCATTCCACTTTGCAGAGTTGCACTACATGGTGTAGGTCAATGAAATTAAATCCCAGTAAAATTCAACGAAGCCAGCGTATAAATACTTCTGCAAGCCATTCTACCTTCTTATTTGAGCATTGCAAACATGCCATTTTGAGAGCACAGAGAATAAAAGAGACAGATTTACTGTTAACCACTAAATACCCAGTCACGGTGTAAAATGTACCTGCTTTAAGAAAAGTTTTGTGTTGTGTTGTTTATAACTGAAATTAGTGACCAAAACTGCAATAACAGTTATTGGAGACGGCTGCCCAGTGACCTGGGTCTCGTCTTTTTGCATCAAATTCACCAATTCACTCCGTGTTCTGCATAATCCTCTCATATGAGGATGGCAGAGATGGAGTGAAAGCCAGCGAGGGGAGTTAAAATATTATATAACGGCAAATGCTCTTCTCGGCTTCTGTTCACATTTATGTTGAAAAATGTATCCCGTTTTTGGTATTTCAACATTTTGATCATTTGCCCCAGATATATTACAAAGGAATGCATTTAGTCAGTGATTATAAAAGTGGTGTTTCCCTCGCCTTCCTTTGTGAGCCGCTCAGTCTCCCCAAAGTGAACAGATTGGGTCTCGGTGGGACTGTGTCACCCAGGGAGACACCCTACTCCCCATCCTGTTACAGCACTCCCCCCCCCTGCTCCCCCTCTCAACAACCCTCCCCCCTCCCCAACCATTTACCACACACAGAAAATCTCAAACACACCTAGATAGTTTGATTGTCGACATGTTTAACATTCGAAAAGGTTATATTTTCAAGGTACCTTTAAAAAAACGATTATTATTCATGTGGTTGCAGTTGAAACAAAACACAAACAGAACACTACAATAGAGATAATCTGAATTCATGCACGCATAAAAACACTGCAACCAAATAAAAAAAAAATTAAAAAAGGAGCATGCTGGTTGGATGCAGCTGACTCTCTAAACTGCTCATCTATGTTGCATGGATCATTAGCAAAAGCCTTTTCACTTAAACACGTCCACACACGTACAGACAAGACTGACCCAGTTAACCGCGCCAATATGACTAAGAGGAGTAACACAAACTACGCAAAAAACAAACTAGAAGTGATCCAAACAACAGTGAATGCAATGATTTGTGCAGTTCTTGTTTAAATATTTCATCCTAGTCACAAAAAAAATGAAAGATAGTAACAGACAAATGCACTCTGCATCAAGTCAAGTGGATTAAATATAGATTACCTGTTATTTTCTGTATTGCCTGGAATGTGGTGAACCATAAACTCTCAAGCAACACTACAGCTTCATTCAGAAGCCATTTTTTATTCAGCTTTAGGAACCTTTTCTTTTAAACACCACATTACATTTTGGCAATTTTCATTTGTTAACCATGATTTTGCAATATTGTATATTTTAGGTAGGCTGCCACAAGACAAGCAGATCATTTATTTAGGGTTTGGCTGGGTGGAAACTTAAAATGCACTTGACCTTATACTGCTTAAGTTTATGCTTACCTAGTGCAGTTTTAATATAGAAACAGGAGATGCATTCTGAGGGAGAAAATGTCTAAATAATAGATAGACTTTTGGCTGCGTTCATGGGAGAGGGGATCTCGGTTTTGTCTGTGCAGAGGAGAGGTTGCATCAAACTAGTAGCACGCAGCAAGAACACCCCATGTTTGAACACTTTTTTTGCCTATTTTTATACAGAAATATTCGTAATCCAAAAAGGGCAACACTGAATTTGTTTGAACTGTTCAAGTGGCATGACCCTAAATGTCGCATTGTCACAAAAACCATCAAAAAAAACAATCTTATACTGAGCAAGAGATATTTAAGTTTTGTTAATCTAAGTGACTCTCAGTCTCAGTCGACTGAAAAGATGCTGGGACTGGTCATTCAATGGATGCGTGATGATGGTGAGCGGGAGGAGGAGACAGCGGTAGGAGAAAGTGACATAGAGCCAGGATGGAGTGAGTGGGAGTGGAGAGTTCAGGGATTTGAATGGCTCGACAGCTGGACTGAAAAACAGGCTAT
This sequence comes from Orestias chungarensis, assembly GCA_032876305.1. Classification (NCBI taxonomy): domain Eukaryota; kingdom Metazoa; phylum Chordata; class Actinopteri; order Cyprinodontiformes; family Cyprinodontidae; genus Orestias; species Orestias chungarensis. The sequence goes on from JAVLVB010001269.1 coordinate 728,994, forward strand.
TTCAGGACGGGATTTGTACGTTTGGTTGCTACCTCAAATCCTAAGAGAGTGGAAGCTTAAAGCGGTGGTTATTGCATGACATTCTATCAGTATCTTTAATCTCTGTTTTTTTCTTTTTTTTTGCCCTGGAATATGTGAGCAAACTCGTTCCTGATGCAACTCTTGAGTTCATATGAATTGCTTAAACATACTTGCAGCTCTTAACTTACTTTATGAAGATACGGATACCGTTTCAAATTGCACATATTCTCCTTGAAATATTCAAATTTAATACAAAAATTCATAAAAGCCTGTTTTATTAAAAACTATGGTGATATCTGAATGCATAACTTGGAGGCTGCAAATAATATTGTGTTTTAAGTCATTTTAAGATATATATACTTTCAAATATTTATACCTTTTTTTCTTGGTTGCAAAGAAAACAATGTTTTGACATTAAAATGGCAAATACTTAAAACTATTCATCATTAATTCCGAAAACAGCATTTTCTATGCATATAGATACAAAAAAGCAATTTTGTTTTTGGATAATTTTTTAATGGAATGTTAAATATTAAAGTAAGAGATTAAATTTACTCATGAACTAAATCTTTCAAAGGTAGCAAACGGTAAACTCCAAGGTACTTTCTTTATTTAAATAAGTATATGTTCACAGTTTGGTTATGGTTAAAAAAAAAAAATCTTACTTAAGATTTTGGAGTTTTGTAATAAACTGACAAAATACATTAGACTAGATAGATAGATAGATAGATAGATAGATAGATAGATAGATAGAAGTCAAGTATCATGTAACAAAATGTTCTCTGGAAAACGAATTTTAAGGCAATATCTCAGTACCGAAAAAAATTAAAATATAACAAAGAAACAAATTTAAATATTTATAATAACTATTAAAAGCCGTTTTTAGAGTTTTTCTATCAGCTGACTCATACTTATCCACTTCTGTCAATCACGGCGCTCTACAAAACTACACTTTAGTGACGTGGGGAAAAAAACAAGCTATTTTTTTATTTGTTATAATTGAGAAACTTTCTACGCTGTTACATAAAATGAAATTGTCAAACAGAGCAGTGTCCAGCACAAAAAAGAAACCACACCATGCGTAAAAACGCAGGCACGACTCAAAGCCCAAGCTGGAGAATTGATCCAGGTTGCTTACCTGTGAATTTTTCCCAAGGTTTTCCCCGCCGCCGCCTTAAACCTGTCCGGTCGGATCTCCATCCCTGCAGCTGCTTGACCCGGTCTGTGCTGAAGTCCTGCGCGCCTCCGCTGTCCGCCTGAACGCGCGCTCCTCTCCTCTTCCTCCCAGTCTGTCCCTCTGACTCCCCCCCCCCCC
>JAVLVB010001269.1:730429-746585 GCA_032876305.1 Orestias chungarensis
TTTCTTACTATTTCAAGTTTATAAAACTCATTAAAAATCTAACTAATTTATTAATCTGCTAAGTAAAGTCAGTAATATCCATATATAGTGCAAAATCCAAAGGGAAGTAACTAAGAATGAAGACTTAAATACTGGGTAGCTGTTCAATACAAAAAAGAAGCAAAAGGATCACGGTATCCCTTTTAAAGTTTTCGCAAAAACACCTTGATAACATAAAGGCTAGCATTATAAGTCAAACTTATGATACTGCAGCCTTATAAGAGAAAAAGCAGACTGATATAAAACACTGTTTTACACAAATTGGTTTGTTTACTTACCATTAAGAAGTCTAGGATCATTTTTTCGAATGAAGAATGTTCCTTTGTCAGGTTTTTTGGTCAGAATTTTAACAACCTTAAAATAGTTTTAATTCCAATCTGAACTTCTTTTAACAGCAGAAATAAGAAAGGTCACATGTTGAGAGTTTATCTCTTTTCAAAAGATGGATATAACGCTTAAAATAATGGTAAAAAAGCCTTTAGGGATATCAAATCAAACAGAGAAGATCTTACTTGGAATATTTTAGTGGACAGTTCCTTGATTTTAGAAACTGAAGAAGAGTAATGCGGTCTAATATGAGCTAAACCCAATTCATCTAAATCTTTTATTGTCTATCCGTGTGGTTAGTGATATTCAAAAACAAAATTCAAGTCAATTTTGCTACAACGGGGCCACAAGGATGGAAGGAAACACTAACATTTTTTCACTTAGACTGAAATGAGAGATGCACTTGCTGCTCTTATCAAACACATCTGATACTTGTTTTAAACGTCTAAACTATCATTGAAAGTGAAAACTTTAAATCACCCCAAAATAATATTATTAGTAGAATAAATAAATGGGTAAGTTTTGAGTAAAAAAGTATCTGGTAGCCAATTTAGGAAAGCAGCAATATTTTCTTGAGACTCTGTTCAGATTTGGTAAATTAAATTCTTCTAAATTAAAATAAACCTATTAGAAAATGACGTAAAGGTGGAATTACTGCCAGTATGACACTGCCAATCAAAAAAAGAAAAAAAAAAGAAAATAAAGAAAATCACATACGTTTTGTTGGACAGTCTTTCGCTTTATTTGTGTCACATATTCATTGTAGAATCACTTGAACAATTTCTGCAATGTAAAAACATTTATTTTTTTCAGAGCTGTGCTCATTTGATTTAACCAAGATCCTGTAGAGCTGATGGGAGTTAGATTGCTACTGAACTTCCTATCCAGCACATGAACAGATTCTCACTGGGATTGCAGGCCTGGATTCTGATGCTGACAATCCTGAGCCCAATGACTCCTGGCCTTGTCATCTTGGAACAATAAAAATAAAATTGACTGATGGAATAATGTTTTTGTTCTGCATATTCAGGTAATCTGCCTTAATTGTTTGGCTCTGTGCTGAACCAAGGCAACTAAAGATCGTAGCACTGCCCTCACTGACCTGTTCAGTAGGCACCAGGCATGATGGTTGCAACATTTAATAAGCTTTTATTCTCATTTGATGCGTCTATCACTCTGTAACAAGGTAAATCTATCACCATCTGTACACAACAGCATCTTGCAGCTTGTGTGTGTGCTAAATTGCTCTTACTGTTATTATTGAACATAGCTGTGTCAGCTTTGCTGCTGTTGTATTTAAAAAAAAAATTATTTCCATTTACGATTTTTTTTGCCAACCACAGCTCTTCCAAAGGGAAGATGGATACCCACTTCATCAGTAGAATACCAATACATTATGCACTTCCAATATACTCTTATAAACAAATTGTTAAAAGATAAAATGAACATTTACACTTGAACCCTACGTCCAAATGTAGTAATTGGTAAATTCACTTATTACGTGTATGTTTTTTGATCAAAATATAACAGAATTCTTCCAACTGTAAGGTCAAAATTATGTAGATCATTTTATGTCACTAAAGATAATATTTTCTTTTTAGCAGAAGCAGGAGTATTTCTTGCTTTTCTGTTTTAAAAAAAGGCAAGAAGATCACGTTATTATTGTTAAAGTTTTTTGCTAAATTAGTTTGATAATAAAAAGGTTATTATAAGCCAAACGGATGGAAAATAAGTGCCACAAAATACATGGTCTTTATTCTGACATTAATACGTTGAAGTTGTTTTGTTTACTTACCATTGAGTATATATTTTTTTCCTTTACTGGATTAGGAACCTCCCTTTGTTAGATTTTTTTTGGTCAGAATCTTGTTATTTAAAATAGTTTTGTTTCCAGTCTGAATCTATTTTTACTATTTAAGTTTAAATAGATCTATAATATATTTTTTTTAAATAGATTGTGTGCCTGTGGCTTATTACTCCCGAAAGGATGTGTCCTGGTAACACGACTCTGCAAATATATAAAATTATAAATATATAAATAATCAGTCAACCTTGTAATGAGTGAAACTAAATGTCACATATCAACGTAAAAGTTTGCTTTGTTGTTTGGATGAATCATAATATGTTATCCTGTTAAGACATTTCAACCATCCAAACTTAAATCTGTGAGCACAAAAATAAGCTCAGATCACTGTCCAGTTTCACCCTAGGTACACATGCACATTTACACCACTGTCATTAGCACGACATCCAAACACATCCCAGTTTCTCAAAGCCGATTTTTCACACAAATGAAATCTGATCTCATCTAAAAACATGTTTCTCACAGCCTGTTGGTAGCTTGACTCATCACCGGCAGCACAGTTATGGACATGAAGGTGGTCGAAACTAGCTGCCGTTTTGCTCCTCAGCCTGCTTATTGTTCAGAGAGTAGAGGTAGTCAGTCAATCGGAGGAGTTGGATTCATATAAATACTTAAAATGATTTTGGCTTAATAACACTAGTGTTTGAAATCAAACATATAAAACTGAAATAATTGTTCTGATGAAAAAAAAATACTGTTACTGACCGTTTTTCACTTTAGTCTGTACTTTACTCTCCCTGGTCTTGCATTTTTCTCATCATCAAAGTCTAAAATGTAATCTGCACCAACATCACCACCTCAGACCCCCGTGTCTTGCTCTGCTTCTTCCTCTTCCCCGACCTCTTCCTGCTGGGGCAGGAGTCTGTACTGCTCGTTGCACACCAACAGGAAAGAAGTCCTGGGTTGAACCCCGTCTTCCTCACAGGGGGCCGGATGAGAGTTGGAGTCCAACTGATCGGTGGAGTTGCACTTGGTGTACAGCTCGCGGTGCACTTCTGGGCCCGGTCCCTCCTGGGGCAGACAGCCGTGGGTGGCGTGGTTTTTCAGCACAGTATGGATGTACCCGATAGGCACGGGAAGGCTGGCGAGCACTATGAGCATGACGATCATAGTCAGGGCCCAGCCTGGGTACTCAAGGGTCATCTCAGAAGCCTTAAAGATAAACAGAAAAAACAGGATAGCTCTCAGTTCCAAAGGTTAAAGGTCGGTGACTGCTTCTCTACACAATAACTGTGATAAAATGTTAAGTGAAGAGTCATTCAAAGGTAACTCCTAAAGAAGCTGCCTGTTTACAAAGAGCTGTATGCAACAATATTAATGTAATGTTGAGTAGAAGGAAAAAGTGTGGAAAATTTAGCAGAGTATCAACAATGCAGATAAGCTGAAGTCTGCAATTAAAGCAACCTGCGATTCTTTTAGTCCTCAGCAGAGCCACCGTCTGACTGCCACCCAATGCCCTGCTGCATTAAAGTGAAACAAGGCCCGACAAAAGAAATTAAAACTAATTAAACATGCTATTCAAAAGCATTCTGTAACATTCTATTGATCTGATAAGCTAAATTTGGAGTTTATGATATAAATTTCTCAGAAAAATACCAAGTAACTGTATGATTACGGATGTATTGAATCTAGATAATTTATATGTTTATTCACGCCCTCAGTTGATGTAAGGGGCCTGCAGAGACAGCTTTTATTACTTCAGAACTGACACATTTCATATTAAATTGAATTTTGAATATAACATGGCTGACCTTCTTAGTTTCCTTTGTCAAAACGTAAAATATTTTTTCATTTTAAAATATCTTCTAATATATGTGGTTAAAAAAGAAAGTCTTACTGCTGTTTGATTCCAAGCGGTGTACGTGGGTGCCTTAAAAAACATTCTCAATAAACTGGCAGCAAGAAGAACAACCATTGCCAGGAGACACACGTATTTCCAGAGATATTTGTAGACCACTGGAGGGCGCCACTTAAGCATGAGTTCAATATCATCCAAGAAACTACAGAGATGGAAATGATTTAAAAGAGGTGGCATTTTTGTTCAAATGTGACAAGATGATCATGAAACAAGTTAGACATAGCATTTTACACAAATACTGTGGCAATCACATAGCGTCTCTTACCGGTCTGTGCCATAAACCCAAGACACACTAATTGTTTCAAAAATGACAACAATGACGAGCGGTAGTGTTGCAGAGTAGTCATCAAACATGGTCACAAAGTAGTTACCAGATCGCTGGGTGAACAGCAACCCGATTATGAATCCCAGAGCACAGCTGGACACTGAAAAAAACAGTAAAACAGAAGGATGTATTAAATGAGACTAGAACAAAATATGGTTTGTAACAATAGTCATTCCTTGTTTATACCGTTTTTTATTTTACTGGAATTACTCCTTTACAACCTTATGAAATGTTGTCAAATTACAAACACAAACTGCAAAGTTTATTTTTATTTTTTTATCAAGACTTTATAATTCCAAGTAGGAAATTTATAAACATGTTTAAAAGCTTTCTACATTTAAAAATCTAAAAGGTTTCACATGCATCTGTTCTTAACCTCCTTTACTCTCTTCAACAATAACTAATTGCCCCTAAAGAAGACAACCAATTTCTAATCTAAATTCAATTTTAGGTGAATTTAATGAGTAGAAAACCCAGATTTTCTGCGAAATAACAATAAGTGAACTGTTTGAATACAAACATCACAAAACATGGCTTTCCTAAGATAACAAGCCAGAAAAGATAAGCATCAATTTGACAACTGAGAACCACACTAAGGAGAAAGCAGATGCTGAAGGGACAACTGCAGTATTTAATGCACACTTCAAAAGTCTGTTTTATTGAAGACGATAAAAAAAGTAAAATAAAACAACATTTCATTAGATTTCCAGGTCAGAGCTTGTGAATAGCAATGTAGGAACAGATCAAGCAGGAGGAAGCGTAGATTATCGTCCCAAAAAAAAAAAGAAAAAAAAAAAGCCATTGTGAATTATTTTATTCTACAACCAAACCAAAAACGAGTAGAAGACAACTACCATGTAGCATTACGCTGAACACATCAAACCCAGCATGAACCAGGATGGAAGCAGGATTTATGAAGTCTAGACTTTCTTTATATATATATATATATTCTTTAAACGAAACAGAAATGACAGAAAGAATAAAAAAGTATACGCAACTATTGACATATACCTTGATGATGATACAGTGTATATATACTCTATATATATATATATATATATATATATATATATATATATATATATCAACAATTCACAAGTTAACAACTACCCCAGTATGAATTCTGCTAGTACCGGCTCAGTGGAGTGTCTGACGATGTGTTGCAGTACCTGTGAGGAGGGTCCGATGGCGCCCCAGGAGTTTAAAATTGTCCATGAGAGGCGTGAGGATTCCCTGCATGGTCCCGAACATGGTGCTCATGCCCAGGTTGAGGAGCATCAGGAAGAACAGCGTGGACCAGAAGGGGCTGGCTGGGAAGAGCGCCATCACTTCAGTGAACGCTATGAACGCCAGGCCTGTCCCCTCGATGCCCTGCGCAAAAAAAGGAAGACTCAGAAGGACCTTTTACATTTTTGGACCACGTAAACCATGCGGGAAACCCCAACCTTTGCACCTCCACTGTTTCTATAGTTTCCTAACACTTTAGAAGCATATCAAATAATATTTACGTTGGAAAAACAAGCCTTCTGTGAGCAGCATGTTCTTACAGCTCCTATTTTTCATCCACAATAAAAAAATATATGTTTTATCTTTGCTGATTCTCAGTACTGCTATGCTTTACCTCAATACATTTTCTCTTTATTACATTTAAACTACGTCCAGCCAAAAATGTAAAATTTTACAGATAGCAAAAAGTAAAAGGGAGGTAAGAGTTGTGTGCATTTATCTGGCAAGAAATTTACAGCTATTGTTATGTGAATTATTTGTAAAAACAAATTTAATACAACACATTTAAAAACAGTCATATCTCCAAATGAGAGCTCTTCTGTTAAGAAAAGTTATTTTCACTATTTCATAGTTCTAAGCACATTTAAAATCATAATGCTTTTGTGTTTTGACTGCATTTATTTTTCCATATTTCTCATGTTATTTTCTTAACATTTATACGTTATGGATGAAATGCATAACCATCCCTACCACATTTTACATACAGTAAACCACCAACATACCACCATAGCATAAAGTCTACAACAAATTCACTAATCAGCTTTTTTGAACTTTTTTTTGAAAGATTTACTAAAAGCTCATCATGACTAATGCCTTGCTGCTTATTAAAAAATAAAATTGTGATTATAAAGTTCAGCATAGTAACCAATACACACATTTAGTGGCATTAGTGGGTATGCTTAATTGAGTTTATTCAGTTGTAGCATTACCTTGTTCATCTCCTCCTCCAAATTGCAGTTAGTGAACTGAGGACCGAGAGTGGAGCCAAACTCATTGTACCACTGTCTGTATTCATCCAGAGACACTGAGCCTGGATCTGTAACATTGAATGGAGGCCACCAGTACTGGCTGGATCCATTGGTCGACATTAGACTTAATGCACCAACATTTCTTAAAGAAGGTGAGATAGAAAATTAGGAAGGCAGTTTTAAGGGCGTTAATAACATAAGTGCAAGAAAACTTCTAGTTTAAGCCTTAAACACGTAGGTATACAAACTCGGAGACGCAGTGAAGGGCGATGGTCTTGGCCCGGAAGCCCAGCACCACGAAAACCACCAGGGAGGCCAGCACAGATGTCATGAAGTTGATACCGGAGACCATCAGGGCATCCCTGTGGCAGTTGTTGTGAATCGGATTGTAGGAGGAATATGCAATAACCGAGCCATATCCCAGACCCAGGGCGAAAAACACCTGTGTAGCTGCCTGTCGCCACACCTGGACATTACCCCAAATTTCCAGCTGAAAAAGATCAAGGAAATCTCACTGGATTGTAGATTTATGAAAATCTTTTTTCTTAGGATTAAGATAATTTGCATACTTAGTTTGCTTACTTTGGGATAAAACATATATGTGATACCATCTATGGCCCCATCCAACAACACCCCCCTGATGAGGAAGATGAAAAGCACCACGTAGGGGAAAACTGAAGAAAAGTACATGACCTGAGATGAAAACAGAAACAGAATCACTTTCTTCCAACAGTGTGCTTTCCTTTCGGAGCAGCAAGATTTAATCATCTGATAATCACTTTTACAAAAAATATGTATTTAAAGACTTAGTTTTGATATATTGTTGAGGTTCTCTTACCTTTGCAGAAGACTTGATGCCCTTGATCATAGCCAGCGACACCATCGCCCAAGAAGCCAGTAAGCAGCCCGTCATGATGGGGTTAAACTCTCCAGATTCGTCTATTGAATTAGTGATGTCTAGCGCTTTCCTGAACCAGAAATACGGCGTCGGGGAGCTACTCGCACATTCCTTTACTGTTGATCGAAGACAGACGAAATTATGCACCTTGGTCAGGTGCTTACATCGTATTTCATTAAACTTCTCTGTTATGACGGTACCTGTTTCATTGGTGCCTATATCGATCGGACACTGTTCCCAAGGCAAGGGATACTGAAAAGAATTTCCCAAGTAGAAAAGACTCCATGCAATGATGACATTGTAGTAAAGAGCTACATAAAAACAAACCTAGGAGAGAATAAAAATGGCTATTATTGTGAACATAAACATGACTTATACTGAGCAAATAAGTCTTAAATTTGCTTTCGAGCTACCTGATAGTTAGGAATACAGTAGTTAATTATAAACTCTGCTAAATAAAACATTCAGGCCCATACTTTGGAGAAATACAAAATAACTTGGCAAAGAATCAATTTAAAACAGGATCTTTTTATATTTTGGTACCAACATATAGCCACAAGTGCAATGAACTAAAAAAAATTTCTAGTTCCAGGGTCTTGGTTCATATGTGCTTTTTCTTATGGGCTGTAAATAGTTTTGATATCCTGACACATCTTTTTTTTTTATGTCTACTTCCCACACTTTTAAGCCATATATTGTACAGCTGTTACTACTGTTACACACAACAGAACCCTCATGAGATACATAGTCAAAGAAAGAGTGAGTTGGCTGCTGCAGCTCCATAGTAGACCTCATGGTAAAATAGCTGACCACTCTGGGTGTAATACGTTTATTGTGTTAATCAAAGAGACAATCTAGAGGAAGAAACTGTCTCTGTGGCTGCTGCAGCACTCTGTAAATTCAACTGGTAATTATTGAAACGTCTTTCTTCTCAAGGATGTGTGGAGTCTGCAAATGGGTGCACAATATTTGTACTGTAGTGTTGGTCATGAACACGTAACTGAAACTAAACCAAAAAACTTACAAGCCCAAATATCAATGAAACAGAATCAGTAACTGCTGTAAATGTCAACAATGTCGGCAGCAGCAAAGTTTATTGCTCTGTAGCTTTTCAGGCCAAGCCACGTATATTTAAAAAGTGTGCCTGATTTCAATAAAGTGTTAGTGTACTTATAGTAAGTAAGATGAAACCTGAATTCTATAATATTCTATGAATTGTTTTCGGACTGTGAGGTTGCCTTGTCTTGTCTGCATAGAAAAGTGTTACGCAACCGACTGAGAGCAAACAACTACAGCAATCTGCGCTCCTCTCAAGTTACAACCTGAATGAAGTCACCACCATCTATGAGTATACACACACTGCTGCAACTGATCAAAAGAAGATGGGTTTACAGAACGTGGAACTAAAGAAAAACCATAGGTTAATCAAAGAGAGATGTAGGAACCTGACCAATAAACAAGACCTTTAAAGCCAGAAATATTATTTCCAATCAGTTATCCGTTCACTAAGACATGTAAAAACAACAGGTACAATAAACAGGATTTTTGTGCTTCCGCATGACTTTTACATGTCTCAACTTAAAGAGAAACTCTCACCAAGCAGCTGGAGTAGCCGATCCCCACCAGCTTCGGGGAGATGTGCTTCCATACGCCAATGCTTCCCTGTCGAATACTTTGGCCGGCAGCCAGCTCCATAAAGAACAGGGGGACTCCCACCATCAGCAAAAGAAAAACATACAAGAGCATGAAGGCCCCTGAAAGAATTGGAAGAAAAGCATATTTATGTAAACACAAGCAGAGGCTACAGTACAGAAGTTGCACAACTGGAAAGAAGCACATGTTCTACATGTGAAGTGCTCTGCATCACAGGAAAAAACACATGAAGACATGTGGACTTAGAACATGGTACAAAAAAAAAATCACATTCCTACATATGGGTCACATTTTTCACGTGTAATCAAGTATTTTGTTCATGTCATTCATTCACATCTAATCTTTTATTTCTCAAATATGTACAGAAATGAGAAGTGCTTGTAAAGACATGAGAATCCATTTGGATTTTTCCAAAATGTCTCATTTAAAAAGTTTTAGTTCTAAATGTTGAAATCTCTTAAGTTGGCGCTCTTTAATTCCACGTCATTAAACTATTTATTTCATCACCTCCTCCATTTTGGTGGCAAAGGTATGGAAACCTCCAGACGTTTCCTAGGCCCACGCTGAAGCCGACCTGAGCCAAAACATACTGGATTTTAGAATCCCAGGCGGGTCGATCTTCATCGTTTGGGTCTGTTGTATCTGGATTGGTGGCAAGCTGCACTTCGGACTGGCCCTCTCCCAGCCAAGCTCTCTCCTCACTGGAGTCCAGAGAGGGCTTCTCCATCTAATCAGAAACAAAAGAAGCAGAGTGATAGAGCTAAAGTCCTCAACTAAACGGAAATTCACCACCCTCCACATTCATTTCTAGAAAGTTGAAGTATTTTATGCAATGCACCTTTAACCAATCCTAAGTAATTTGAACCATTCACCTTCAATCTCTGAAATTTGTCGGTCAACTGTCCTCTTTTAAATATGGTTGGGAAATCTTAATACTGTTTAGTAAAGATCTCCAAACAATTACGCTGAAATGAATCAAATCCAGTCACTGTACAGAAATACATCATCAGCAGATGTGACAACTAGTTCGAACAGGATCAACCTGGTATATTTAGCTCAAGATAATGGCTGTTTGCGTCAAGGTCCGTGACCCTCAAACACACTGCTCATGTTTTACTTGTGTGGGAAGCATGCCAGGAAAAACGTTTGAACCCACCAAAAACAAAATTGGAGTTTGTCTTTGAACCTATAGACAAGGAATTTCTGAAACGTTGCGTTCCTGGACAGCTAAGTTGAAGGTACAGTTGCTCATGAAGTATAATCATAACGAAGCTTGACCAACGCAAGATTGAAATGAGTTTGATACAGGTCTGATTTGTTAATTAAAAAATGAGAATTTATGTTTTGATCTCTCTGAAGACTTCTTTAGCGGGATAATGCCTGGTTGCACGGTGTTTGTATTCACCTTAATGCGCAGCAACAGTTGCAAGAAAAGTCTGATTTTGAATCCTTAGATCGTCTCTGTTCAATTTATACACCACAAGGCTGTGCCTAAATGATAATAACATCTTACAGGACAAAACAGGAACCCAAAATATTATTTTTTTAGTTTGCAAAGTGCAAACTCACTGTGTGATATTGTGAACCGTCACTATGTAAAGGTGGTAGATCCCTTAGGATTGGTCATCTTTAGGTAGCTTGCAAGCTCGAAAAATGTGCGCAACCCTGCATTATTCAATAAAAATAATAAATATACATTAATTTGTAAGATAATCTTGCATGGAGCAGAATTGCACTGGGGTAGTTTCGATGTGCAAGTTTCCAGTGCATCTGGATGATCTCGACTGACTGTAGCTTTAAAACTTTTCCCAGTCAAGAGAATTTTTGCCCTCATCACGCGAGAGAAAAATCACATAAATATTAAGGATTATTACTGACATTTCGTTTTACTGTATATAATAATGTTTTAACTGAAACAACTTGTTTGGAAAATCGTAAGTTCAGTCGAGGCAAAAACATTAAAATGTTTTATAGGCTAAATATTTTCAGGAAGCAGAGGGACAATTTTATTAGTATCTGTTTTATAGTTCCATTTTAGCTTTATAGCACGTTTATGTGATCCCTCTCTTATCGCTGGCGTGAATTAAAAACAAAAATGATTAATCAATTACAAGCCATATTAACATAACACCAGAAATCTTGCATAATTTTACCCAAGTAAAGGTTCTAGGCAAGAATTAATTACAAAACGGCCACATTTTTGCCTCTATAAAACCGCTTAACTTTCCCCAACCATTATATACCGACCATCGATACCAAAATCTGATTATAACTGAATGACAAGGCATTTAGCAACACAACCAGGTATGTCCAAGCCAATTCACCCCAAAGAAGTCTGCAAAAACCCTAAAATTTCTTGATTAGGACCGAGAGTTAACCCTCTACAGAACACACTGATCACAATCAGATGGTGAGGAGGAATCATTTGCTCTCTAAGAAAAACATAGACCAGCATAAGTTTGCAAGAGAGATGCACTGCACTAATGTTCTTGGAACGGTTAATATCTTTGGCTGTTCAAATGGCTAAACACTCCAAGTGACCATTTAAACTGTTCCCCAACCTTTTAAACAAGGACTGATGGACTCATTAACCGTTATTTTAACCAAAGATATTTGTTGTTTAAAGTTGTTTAAAATTTGAAACAAGATACATTGTTTTTGTTAAAGTGGAATTAAGTAAGTTTGAGGAAAAATGAATCCATTGAAGATCTAAAATTGCACTTTTTTTTTCTTTCTAAAAGAACAGTTTTATGTTGAACCTTAACAGTTTGGCAGCTGTAAATTGATGTTCTCTGTTGCACAACAAGATTATACTGATGTAACTACTCCACATTAAACTTAGGTTGGTATTTAATATTATCTTATCCTAAACCTGCTTTTCCAAGGTAAAAAGGCATCATCTTTTATAATTTGCAAGCTGCAATTAAAGTTAAGATACTTATACTCTACCTTAATTTTTGCATCAAAGACTAAAAAACACATAAGGTTTTGTAACAAAGAATGTAACAATTTTTTTTATAGGATTTCATAAAAGAGGGAAACAGAGGTTGTTTCCTGAAATTTCAAGTTAAAACCTTAAAGTCGGCTTAAATACCTTTTAAAATATAAGAAAATATCACATGCTGCAGCTCATTTATGAGCAGTCGAATGTCACTGATGAACAATCGCAAATCTAGAAAGCTCGGATAGGCCGGCCAGGTCCAAGACGAATTAACACGACTGGAGTCGGCTTTGGGATTTTCCAAGCAAGATGGTTGACAGGTGCCGTTAGTTGCTATCAACCAGTCCTAATGGAAAATTACAAGAGGCGAATGACCCAGAAAGACTGTCGAAGAAACACAGCCAGATAGGGCAGGTGTGTTCAAAAATAAATACACACAGGCAAAGGAGAGTGAGACTGTGACAAAAATATCCATATACAAGTAGAGAGGAGGGGAGGCCAGGCTAAGAGCAGCTATTCACTGACTGGGAGCAGGAAGAACAAATCTGCTGGGAGGTGTTGGCTTTGCATTGGTTGGTACTGTGGGTGGTGCCGAGGTGAACGAGAAGGCCATGCAGTACACAAGGCTGGAAAAAAATGGAGGAGAAAAGCTGTGGTTGATTACCTAATGTGAAAATGTAAAACTCCCACTTCTGGGATCTACGCGTTTACGTTCCGTAAACTTAACAGGTTTGAAGTATGCTTTTGCATTTACCCCAACTGTCATCACGTATTAAATTTAGAACAAAATAAAATATATGGCAAATTAAACTGAACATTCAGATTATTTTGGGTGTTACACAATTTAGGAGTTTGAGTGGAGTTTATATCTAAACAAGTAATGCTGTTTTTAAAATGCTCCTTTGTTTGTCTACATGTTTAAAAATACAAATTTGTATTTAGACGGCAAAAATAACCCTAACTTTTAATATAAGTAAGTTGTTGATGTAAGCAAATATTCATAAACCCCCCTTTCCCCCCCATTTCCAATCCCGTGCTTAAAACTTGCAATTCTAAAATAGAAAGCTCTCTTTTCTTTACTTGGAGAACCCTAAATTACATTTATTCCCAAGGGTCTAGCCCAGCCAAAAAACACACCCACAATTTGACACAAGTTTGCTAAAAAGACGGCTGGTATGTTTTTGTTCCTGGTGGACTTTCTGAGGGTGTAGAACGAAAACATCCAACCACAATCATGTACCGAATCCAACCTTCTGAATTAAACTTATACATAAATATGGTGTTTCCTATCGGTCTGCACAGGATTGTTTTAAGGTGATTCTAACCATTGGACTAGCTACAACAAGAAAAGCTTATGTGCATTAAAAGTCTATTTCATGCTCCACACAAACTAAATCTAAAAAGTAAACAAATATGTACTTTTTAAAGCACAGGGAACCTACAAACAAAATTGACGACATTTGACTTGAAGATTTTGAACATTTTACGTTTATCATGTTTGGACCTCAAACTTTAAAATATTGTTTAATGTATCACTACATGTGTTTGAAGTAAAAAGGAACATTTAGCAACTGTTAGAATTATTTTGAATGAATAAAAACAATAACAGTATATTGTTCATTTGCATTCAGCCCCTTTCGGGTTAAGATGTTTCACAACCCCTTTTACTTCTACATGCCGTCTTCACTCTCCTTTCTTGTTGGTACACATCCACAAACGCAGGATTACACGACTAAGAACAGACAAAATATTCTTTAAACTTCAACCGTGGATATGTGCAGATCCTCCAGAATTCACATAGGATTATTTTTAGTTTTGCTGAATAACGCTCTTGTTGACCCCGCCCCCCCGTCAGTTTGCTGTGGTGTTATTCTGGTTCCACTTTCTGACGATCGATTGACCCCCTAAACTGTGTTCGATGAGATGCTCAGATCTGGACTTGGGCTGTTTTATGTCATGGTAGTTTGCAGTTTAAAGGCTCGGGGTACAGTTTTGTGACCTAGCTCAGCTTAAAGCCCCACAAGCTTCTGCCTTTACTGTCGGCTACACATGGTCTTCATAACAAAGATTGCTGACTAATGTTTGCTAGAAAATCTTTCATGTATTTTCAGAAGATCTGTGTATGTAACCAGATTAAATTACATATGAGTGGATTTCATTTACTTTATTAGAGGACTTCTGAAAGCAGTTAGTCGCATTGGGCTGCCTAAGATGTTAAAACAAAAGCACACAATATTTTGATGATTTTTCTTTCTAAACAATGTTACTAAAACTACT
This sequence comes from Orestias chungarensis, assembly GCA_032876305.1. Lineage (NCBI taxonomy): Eukaryota > Metazoa > Chordata > Actinopteri > Cyprinodontiformes > Cyprinodontidae > Orestias > Orestias chungarensis. Next base: position 744,867 of record JAVLVB010001269.1, read on the forward strand.
ATAAAGCACTTTGTGTTGGTCTATTAGACAAACACTAAACAAAAAGGCATTTTGTGAAGCATGTTTGCTCACCTGCTTCTTGAAAAAGTCACTGCACGCTGTAAATCAGCAGACCTGTGGAAGCACTATAGGCTGTATATACATACTATATATACATTAAATCCTTGTTCCCTGAACATTGCATAGTGAAGTCGTCAATCATGAGTACACACAGTTTCCCCCCTCCTACAGATCCGACTGTTACTTGTGGAAAAACACCATTGCCGGCTGCACATCCTACCAAAAAAATAATACCAGAAAAAGAACGCACCTTTACTTTGTTTAACATGTGCAAAAAGTAACAAGGGAAGTGAAGGTCACATTAAAAATAATAAATAAGAAGATTGAGTAACATATGCCAGCCTAAACGTCAAGGTGCTTACATTTCAAATCAATGTGCAGGAATTAAATTATGTTACTTAAATACATGCATCAATCTTAGTGAGCAGAAACTGCTTTATATAGACAGGCTTGTGTTTATGGCAAAATAACATAAAGCTAAAACATGACTTCCTGCATTTGACTTGGCTGCACTATTTAAACATGATGCACAAAATATTCAGCAGTTACTTGTAAGCCATGCAAGCAATAATAACTTTTTTTTGTGCTGGGGTTTAGGAGGCTGTGCAGAGGGAGGCAGGAAATTTCAGCCTTCATACTGAGCGAAGGCACAACAACGGTGTGTTGTGGACATACCATGTGAGAGCAGGGTCACTCCAGAGGAGTAGGGTTTCCAGGAGTCCTGCTGCTGGTCCCGATTTCTCCTCAAGTCTTCTCTTGATGTTGTTTTCGGGCTTTATCAGGGTAACATGTGGGACTCACTGACTCGGGCGACTCACCTGCAGGCTGTTGTTTTTTTTGTTTTCTTTGGATTATTTGAGGGAACTTTGGTGAGCAGCAACACACTGTCGACTCAAATGTAAGAAGTGAAGTAGCGGCTGCAACAGCTGAGCAAATGAGGAGAGCAGGGAGGGGTGATCAGCTCGGCAGGGCGGCGCTGCAGAGGGGAGGCTGCTGCTGCTGCTGGTTCTGACTTGCAGACTGGTTCTGACACACTTATGAATTCCAAGGAGGTTATTAAAAAAAGCTATTATTTGAGTGCAGACTGTTTGAAGCAAGAATATTCACCAGATTTCGGTGTATTGCAAATTTCACTCAATAGGTTATAAAATCTTATAAACTTGTGATTCTGTAAAAAAATAATACTAATAATAAAAAGTTCTTGGATAAATTCATTAACTTTTCAAAAATATTATGCAAGTAATATTACCAATACGATATTTATTATAATTATTTTTAGGTGTAGTAGTATTAGGCTAGTAGTAGTGGTATAGAAGCTTGTAAAACAGAAGTTTTCTGAGATAAGAAAGACATTTCTGTGCACATAAAATAAAGAATTAAATACATTCGGAAATACCAAAAGAAACTAACCAAAAAATATTTTTAGAAGATAGTGGCTTCCTTGATTGCACTTTCTCCAAATCAAAATAATCCCTACAATAAAATAAATTAAAATAAAAAGAAATCAAACAAGCTCTGAAACAGTTTAAACTGTTATTAGCACACAAAAATAATATATATATATATATATATATATATATATATATATATATATATATATATATATATATATATATATATATATATATATATATATATATATATATATATATATATATA